>VZTH01018220.1:0-16566 GCA_013397815.1 Aleadryas rufinucha
TTGGGCATGCGTATTTATTACATAGACTCACTGCTTTTTGAGGGCAATGAGCCTTAGAAGAAAAGGCCAGAGTGGAGCAGAAGATAGATCAGATGATTGGAATGTTACCAGGGCTGAAGGACTCTCTTTGATAACCTTGAGGATGGTGGGTAAGCATAAGGTGGAAGGAACCAAGGAGGGTGGTTGAATTCAACAGAACCATGTTTAATAATATAGACTGCTGACATGGTTAATATGAATTAAAAAGGGGGAGTGAGAACAAGTGAATTTGTTGTTATCATGTGAAATAAGAAATAAATTCTTAGAGAATAAGAAAAAGGCTGCTCCTTGACTGAACTGATCTCTTCTGCCATTCTGGCCCCTGACCACTACTCTTTTGCCCTAGGGGGCAGAAGAAGATCTACTGCAATGTCTTCTGCAAAGCAACATCTGCAAAGACTCTGTAAAAGAAAAATCACATTACCGAGTAAAAAGTACATATTACATTCATAGGTAATTTCATTCACATTTTTAGCTAGGTGGTACTTACACACACATGTATTTTCTCCCATGGAAACAGACAAGCTAATAATTTACCTGTGTATGCTTCACCTTGGGAAAATTGTTTTGATAACCAGGTCTTCTTTGATTATTATGAAAATAATAATTTCTTTCGAGATTTGGGTAGGGGACCAAAACCCGAGAATCACACCTCTCCATGTCATGTGGAGAACCACATCATTCCACAGATTGAGAATTCATTTATTAAGCAGGATGGCTCAGATAGAGAGCAACTTCTAGTCTAGTGTTTCTGTCTTATACATTATACTCACACCGGCTATAGTCTCTTTCCCTCTGGTCTTGGTTAGACTGGCTGCAGGATCCAGGTTCACAGGACACTCATGATGGATGTGCCCTTGTCCCTGTTCTGACTGGGGGCCTGGCCCCTGTGCAAAAGGGTTTCCTCTTGGTCTCAGCCTTTGATATTATGTCTGAGGTCCACACATGGTGTGCTGATCTCACCTCCTATGGGGTAAGTGTCTTCTCTATTATGCTGTAAAGTGGATCATCAGCACAAGCTGCTAATGGCCTTGTTAATCAGGCAGCCTGAGGCCAATCACTTTGACTTTATCTAGGGCTGATTAGCAGTTATCACTGTTATCTCCATGGTTTCTGTCATTCACCTTCCCTAGCCCCAAATGTGTTACAGAAGGGTGAAATCAGCAATAGGCACATAGAAGCATTCTTTTTTCTGGGCTGCAGCATAAGGAAGACATATACAAATTTCTCAGTGTAAGAAGATTTCAAAGAGCTACCGAGTCTTTCTGAATGTAGAGTGGAGAAGGAACTGTTCAGTCTTTCCCTCATTTCATCCATATACATACCTCTGCATAATGCAGTGCATTTACTTGACTCATGCTCCAGAGCACAAAATTCTCATTGTGATTTAGCCTATGGCAAAAAATCAGCTGGTATTTTTTTCTGACTAATTTGATGATTTGTTGAAATAAAGGTTCCAGCTTTTTCAACTCACCACTGCGTCAAGTAAATATTTGATATTAAAATAAATACGTTTACATTTTTCAGATGTAATAAACTAGTAAGGTTTGGACTCTGAGAATTTTAGGAATAAAATAGGATTTTTGAGCCTTCACTCTTTTCAGATCTTGTGCTCACATCCTTCCAACAGGAGGCTTCTTCCAAGTCCTAAGAAAGTGAAAAACTCCTAGATTAAAAAAACCCAAAACATTAAAATTTCTCCCTGGTTAATAAGACTGGAAAGCTCTGATGTTTCTGAGGCAGATCTAGGTATGAGGTTACTCATCCTCTCCACTTCTTGGAAACACTAACTTGCTGCTGCTGAGGAAAGGTCAAAGTATGTATGAGTTGATAGCTCATGATGAGTGTCTAGGCACCATCTATCCTTTCTCCCAGTACTGGCAGAAACAAAAGATGTTGTTCTTCATGTCTCTCCTACCTGTAATAAGAGGAACTGAGGTCTTTTTGAGGAGTTCAAGTGCCATAACACTTTATGGAAGCACCACATATAAGTTTCTTTATATATAGTACAGAATTTACTTTCAAAATCAGCGAATAAATGGAACCTGATGAAAAAATATCATTAAGGAAGTAATACGAAAGTATTGAAAAAACTTTAATTTGTATTCCAAATTAATTCCTCCACCCATTTTCTTTTAATGGACTTACAAATGCTAACAGCAAATGAACAGACATTGGTACGTGTGGGACCATTTATTTCAGCACTATTGCTAACCAAAAGTTATAGCCAAATAATTGAATAACAGTCTTTGATCACAACAGTAATCACAGCATTGCCATTATATTACTCCATCCCTCTGGTCTCCTTTGAACCCTTCCTTTGCTTAGTCCTGAAGAAGTAGGTTCAAGATATTTTTGGGCAGGTGTGCATTGTTGTCCTGTGTCTCATGTCCATTTTTGTACTGAATGGAATGCATCAGAAGCAGAGAAAGAGTTGTCAGGGCAGAGTAATGTAACTGATTAGCTCCTGTGACCAGCTGTATTGGATGGAGATAAATACAGGGTGAAGGAAGAGATATTGAGAAGGTTTTCAAATGCCTCCTGATGCTTATAGGACAGGACAAGCAGTACAATTGCGGTGGAAAGCAGGGAAGATGCAATGCTCCTCCTTCTCTTTTTTACTGTTCTTCCACACATATTTGAATTCCCATAATAAAATGTGGCATCTTTTCCACTTTTTAGGTGGAAAAGATTTGTGTCACCTGGCTTCTTCTATACCCTCTAAAAATTGCTCTTTTTCTCCCACTGCAGTCTTTCCCAGTCAGAAGAATTAGTATAATTACCTCAGTTCACACCTCACTTCACAGTGAAGACACTCCAGTTTAATGGTCTGAGACACAGACAAACTCAGACACAGTTAAAATTATTTTTCTTGTAGTCTCTTTTCTAAAGTCACTGTTCCATGAAAACAATATTAGAATAAAATTTTTAGCTGTTACTTATCCACTCAGTTCTCATGTTAAAACAGATTTTTTTTTTTATTACTATTAATATTATTATTCCTTTTTTCACCATGTTTGTCTCACTGTGTTGCTGACTTCTCTCCCTCAGCCAAACTCTCAGATGATTATCATCTTAGAGGCTGAAAAGCAATACCTCTGGGCTAAATTCTGTTCTGCTATGCAGATATGCCTGTGTTAGTTTAAAGTCACTTAACTGATTTTCTGGTTAGAGAAGCATTGGAAATGGCTAAATAAGAGGCCAAGTCTCTCTCAGCCTTTGACTCCAGATGCTGGTTATTACTGATAAATCATTTCATAAGCTGCTTTCCTTTTTAGATATTTTGCTTGTAAACACAAATCTTGCCTTTAGAAAACTGTAATCAAGTAAGTGCTCTTGCTGCCTAATAGAAAACAGCGATAGCTGCACAGCACAGTTAGTGTAATCTCTTTCACAGTATGTCCTCTTTTAATCTTTTATTTGGTTCAAAGTAACTGCCAGGTCAGAACACACAATTGCTTTCTCTGAAGGAAGAGTCTGCTAAAGATTTCCAAAGATGACTTAAAAAAATTCCGTTAATTACTCTGTGCACACATTGTTTTTTTCTTCCCTTTTATGTTAAGCGGAGTGAGTTTAAGAAGAAATTTTGAGACAATGAGACTCAGTGTGCCTCTGTATTTCCTGTGACAGTGGCTGGTGGGAAGGATAAGTTCCATATGGAAAAAGAAACTAATTTTCTATTGTGCACTTCTCTTCTGCAAGTGACAGCACTTATGCCTTTGCTACTTCTTAAAAGGGAAAATTTTTGAAAACTCTGAAGCTGTTTCAGTCTATTGTGAATTCTGGAGTAAGACAGGATTCAAAGCTATTTTCCCCTTACCCTTCCAGCTGTAAAGAGCAGAAAGCAGAGCCCAATTAACCTAAGATGTATGTTGTGCAAGACCGTAAAAAGTGGGGACATTGTCATTGTATCCTATATTTGCCCAGGCAGTAGGGAGAATGGACTGTTTTTAAGTGAAACATTTATTCCTAAGTATGACAACAGTTGAAGCAGTAACAGGTGGCTAGAAGTCTGAATTCTAGAAAGCTTCAGGGCACATTTCAACATGTTTGCATGGACAAAAATTCCCATAAGAAGCCATGATAGTTTGTTAATATTTACCTATTCACATATTTCTCCATATTATTTGTAAACACAAATTATGTGACAGATTTTTACAGATGGAGGGATGCACTTCACTTGTAAGAAGGAAGTAGCAACACATTTATTAATATAAATTAGTGATTTAACAAACTTTGGTGGCAAGTGAAACAGTGGTTTAACAAGATTCTATGGCAAGGTACACTAAATTATTTACTGCACAGAGGTCTGGATCAAACAAAACTGTCAGGGAGACCTGTTGAATCATGAGGTTCAGAAAGGACCACCTTGTGTTCTAAATGCCTGTTTGTCCTTCTTGAAGAGGAGTTTAGGTATGTTTGGATTCAGACTTAGTTCCAGAACTTGATCAATGTTTTATATGTAAAGGATTCTATGTGGACAATAATTCTTTATATCATTTAGCTAACATTTCAAAATTTAGCATGAGAATTTAATGAGAATCTGTTGTGGGAAGGAATCTATCAAGCTTGAGGAATAACCTTCAGAGGCACCCCTGCTTGAGGGAAGATCCTGGTCTGCAGCCCACTGCTGTGCAGGAGAGCTCAATGGGCCCTGGGCTGTCCATGATCTATGGACTAATATAATTACTTCATAGTCACATTTGCATACCAACTGCAGAATTAATTTCTTCCCAGCTTGGCTTGACTGGGCTCTTGACCAGCATTATGTTTAGGGGAGGCACATTGCTCAGGTTAGCTCTTTGCTATTGTGTTGTTATCTGTCTCCCCCGAATCCACTCCAGATTGGTTGCAGCCATCATGACCAGACCAGACACATCAGTTATGACTGCCACTGCTGATAATCACTTGAGGAAAGTCACATGGAATAAAGGTCAGGTTGAGGGGCTGAGCACACCATCACACCAATAGACAGAGATATATCAGCACAGATATATGGACAAATTAATAAAAGTGATAAGAGAAAACTTAAGTATGCTTAAAGTTTCCATGTAAAAAGCAGTTAAATTCAATATTATATTTGGCAATGTAATGCTTACATTTTACAATGACCTTTAACAGACAGCAATACTGATGAGTTCTGTTTTCTGCATTTGCTATGCTGACTAGAAAACATGTAGAAATGCAAAAGGCACAACTTAGATTGGTTTTAGACTTGACATTCCATCTCACATAACTCAAGGATATAAACTGTTATTAGGTAGCTCTAGCTGAATATGTACAATACAAAACAGGAAAATTACTGAAAAAAAGTTATTTAACTTTAATTCAATTTTTAAGACAGGATAGATATATAGTCTATATATCACAGCTATCTGGAATCTACTAAACTTTCAAATATTTAAAATTTTTTAAATAAATATTTATTTAAAAAACAAACCAACAAAAATTCATAATCTTTCCTGATTTTAAAAATGAAAAAACACTCTGCCATCTTCAATCAATCTAGAATAAAGTCCTCTTTCATTCAAATGTATGTTAAACATGGACCAAAGTTGTTTTTCTTAGGGGTAAAGTGGTTAAGAACTTTAGTATTTACCTCAAAATAATTTGTGCTAATATGCCATTATTTTTTGAGCTTCAATCAATTGAACTGATGTCTTTTTTTTTTTTCTTTTTTAGTCTCATGGCAATCTAAATATAGTCAGTATTGACATCCATATAACTGATGTCAGTGTAGCGAAAAACTGGGAGCTTGGTTGATTTGCAAAAACTGGGCTCAGGTCTTCAAGTTGAGAATATTGCACATTCCTATGGACATCAGAATTGAGAAAATCTTTTTACCTGCCTCTCCTGGTCAAGCTGATTTGATCATTAAAATGGATTCATTTCCCCCATTTCCATGAAGTAAGAACAAATGACTGGGGAGTTGTTTTTTTTTGTTCTAGCTTGTTAAGTGTTCACCTTAGTTAGTCCTTCATTTGAACTTCAGGAGTTCAAAAACTCCAAGACAACTTTTAAATACTGGAAGAACAACTTAGTGTGACTATAATATTTTCATTATTCTTTTGCATCTCAAAACAAAGCCCGTATTCCTTCACATGCTGTTTGGACTTCAGCACTTTTGGGTGCAACACATCAGGCCTTTGGACTTATGTATGTGCAGATTGATTATGCTCTCTCTGCTTTGCTCCTCCTCCACTGCGGATGGACCTTACTCTAGGCTTTCCTCCTGGACTTGCACCCAGCTTTTCCATGTCCTTTGTCACAAGTACCCTGGCCCTATTCAGCATTGGTTGCTCATTTACATTAGCTTCCCTTTTACTGTTTATGTAGTTGTAGAATCCTTACTTGAGTCCCTTCACATCCCTTCTCAGATTCAGTCCCAGGTGGACCTTTGATTTCCTAACCCATCCCTGCACAGACTGCAGCTTTATACTCCTTCCGGATCAGCTGCTACTGCTTGCACCTCTTGCACATTCTCTTTCAATGTCCAAGTTCCATTCGAACTCCTTGTCCATGCTGGCCGCCTGCTGCCTTTGCTTTATTTCCTACTTGCTGGAATGGACTATTCTGAGTTTTCAGGAGGTGATCCTTGGATACCAACCAGCTCTCCTGGACTCCTCCAAGTATATCCATCTGAATAGTATGAAATCTTCTCTTCTAAGATCCAGGGATCCTTTACATTCTTTGAACATGTTAAGATCCGGTTATTGTGAGATTCCTCTACCCAAATTAAAGTGCGAAGAAGGCCATATGCCAATATGTCTTTAGTACAGATTTTATTTAACAGTAAAATTCAAGGTAGAGAGAGAGAAAGAAATAGAAAGGGGTCAGGGGGAGACAGAGAGATTAAGCAGAAGATAGTCACCACCTGTGCATCCAGCGACATTCCATTTGCCCTTCTTCACCCTGGGCTTCTTGATAGTGGGGGTCCCAAAGTTGTTCAAAACTTTTCACTATTTATATATGCTATCAAACGAAGGAATTAATGCTCTTTGGCTGCACATTTCTCTTATTCTGTTGGCTAAATTATTCCCTCACTTCTAATGTTAATTAATTTCATGCTCCTCTTTCTCTTTTTTTGAGTTGGTGGGTTTCTTGGAGTCAGTGGATTGTGTACAACCCTCCCCTGCTGGAATTACCTTTTACTCCATCAGAGCTGATTTCAGCGCAGTTGCTGAGTTGGCATTCTTTGTGGATCCTTTGTGTCCATTATCAGTGCTCCCCCAGCTTCCCTTACCTCCCCCTAGGTCTTAGATAACACCTGGACAACAGTACCACCTTTATCTGATCTCAAATTCCCATCAGATGCCTTAATTTATAGTCCAAGTTCCAGGAATCCACAGAGGCATATTTGGAGTGGAGGGGAGGGACATGAGTGGCCATAGATGCCATCTGACCCATAACCTGGGGTGCTTTGTTTGACCAGCGATGCTCGTAGGGGCAGTAGTCCCTCTGCACAGTTTGCCACAGTGGGAAGCCTTGTCTGGATGCAATACCCAGGATGTGGCAGCCAGACCTTGCCAGGCCCGGAACCAGCACCATCCTGCTGCTCCTCTCTGTGCTTATCTCATGGCAAAGTGCTGTGGTCTTGACAGGGTTTGAGACAGGCAACTGTGAAGTCCTTACTGTCCAAAACTAAGATCACCAAAAGATGATCACAATTAGTGTGGTACTGCAGGAGTAGATATGGATTGTGAAATGATTGGCATTGAGGACCTAACAACAACAACAATCTACTAATTTTGTGGGGTTTACTTCAGTCTACTGATATTCTTCAGCAGTTGGAATGAGTCTCCCAGTGATATGTACTCCAGTGTAATCAAATTTCAGCAGTCAGAACATAAACCAAAGGATGGCAAGAGGGTAAAACTGAAGATTTTCTTCAAAGATTCTCTTCAAAACACTCTCCCAATCCAAAATAAAACGTTAACATGGATCCCCTAAGGTCTCTAACCTTAGAGATTCCTGAGTTTCTTTAATACCTAAAGCCTCATTAGCAAATTATTATATTTCTGGTCATCACCTCACAAATACTGAAGACTGTTTAATTTTAGCAAGCTGAAAAAAAACTTTAAAGCTTCAATATAAGTTTTCTGTTTCTGAACACATGTATTTAACTAGACCATACAAACCACAGCAAGGTGGAAATTCATTCTTCTTATGTTAGTTCCAGTACTTCAGCTGATGGAGAACTTACCTGAGTTTCAAGGGACCTCATAATATTGCTTTTGTCCAATTACAAGTATATTGGAAACTCTACCTTTCAGGGTATTTCCTAGTAATCAAAGCTAGATTTCTTGCACATTTTCAAATGCAGACAATTGAAATTACTATGTTTTGTATTAGAGTATAATGAATCTAGCTGCCCGTCTTGTTCTCAGGACTTTCAGAGGTGAATTTTCAATAGATGAACTTGAGAGAACCTCACAGAGTATATTCAATACACAAGAGCTATAATAATCTGGCAGCATTAGAAGGGATCAAATTGAATTCAGGCTCCTATACCTACAATGGCTAAGGCAACAAAACCAAGACAGTTAATTCCTTTCATATTCCAAATAACTTCCCATGTTGCACACCTGTTGATGAAAAGGTAAAAACAGACTCAATAAAATTGGAGAAATAGCTTTATTACTTTGGTGAAGATTCACCACTGAGCTTCCTACATCCAAAAAGGGGTTTTCATAGTTTAGAAAGATGAATTTAATATTTTTCTCCTCTCAGTGTTTTTTTCTTAACCAGTAACTACACATTTTGGGAACTGGATTTTTAGAGGACTCTGTATTTGCCTGTTCACATTCTGCTTTCATTAAAGTGCCTAGAACAATTTTGATAATTTGCTGTAGCAGACAACTAATTTACACTTGAACATAACATTTGCCTGGAAATGAAACTGTTTTAATTATGTAGTTCAGCTTGCAAATGCTATTTTTCCTTTCATGGATGCATAAGGATGTCACACACACACAAAAATTTCAGCATTTATTAATCAGCAAGCAAATATCTAATTTAGATGTAATTTATTATTGTTATCATAAGTTGAACTGTCAGAAAGTTATTTAAAAGCTCTTCAGAGTGCAAAAAATGAGAGGTTCAAGTGACCTCATTTCTTGTAAATTTTTATTTTCAATTATTCCAAATCTACCTTCACAAACACTACTTCTGCCCTAATACAGAATTCTGTAGAAAAATGAAATACTTGTGCTACTTGTAATTGGTATCCTTTTGTTCTAACAATTCACAGAGCTAAGTAGGGAAGTTGCACCCAAGAGATATTTTGCTTGAGTCAAATGCAAATAAAAATAACCAGGCCACTAACAACTGTATGTGATTACAGAACCATGATTTCCATAATGAGTTCTGGTAACATGGATTTAATAATAGTAACGTCCTTGTATTAAAATACCTGTCTGATCTTCACTACTTTTGAATGTTGAAGTGTTATGATTTCCTCAAATGGAGTGTGAATTAAAAAAAATTAAATTACAAGGCTTTGAAAGCATGCCATGCTTAAAAAAAGGAGCAATCAAATCCTCCAACACTTTAACCTCCACTATCACCTAAAATAATCCCCAGGCCCATTGCAGAATGTGAAGTTTTCCTACATGGCATTTATCCTTTGAATTTGGTAGCAACAGGACAGTGGAAGTAAAATAAATAACAATTCTTTATCTGATTTTTAAGCCTGTCAGCATAAGGGAACAGAGGAAAAAAGCCACCAGCAAAGGTTATCACGGGTGACCATTGCCCAGAGCTGAGCAGAAGCAAAAACTGCGGACTAGAAATTTCCCAGGTTGTTAACATAGGATATTTTTATTTGGCATATATCCTGGACATGGATTTGTGAACATAACCATTAGAGGCATCAGAAAGAAAAATATCTGAGATCAAAGTGATGGAATCCTAGGTGTGGATTTTTGAGCAAGATAGCACCACTGTTTGTTTTCCCTGTATTCAAGAGGAATAAATTTTTTAATGGAAGATTACATCTCTGTAACTGACTTTCGATACTAAATATTTTATTCATACAAAAGTATCCTTGAAATGTCTAAATATTGACTGTAAAAGGGTCAATATAGGGCTAAGCCTGAAACAGTATTGGTTACCTAAAGTTATTATTCTAATATTAAACTGCAAATGAACTCGAGATTTAAGATTATAGGTACTGTACAGCATGTGGAAAATAACTGAGATCAAGAGGAGATTAAAGCTAACCATAATAAAGTTGCTCTCAAACAGTTCAGAAAGAGTTAATCACAAAAAGCAAATAGTCTGTGATTTGTATCAGATAATATACTATTAAATTGTTGATCAAAATATAATAGTAGAGTTATAACAGTTTTGAAAAAAAGAGTACCCATTAAATAAAAAATATTAGCTACTCTATAAAAACTTTCATCATAAGCAGGTCATAAATTTATGGCAAATTATTAAAGTTTTTTCACATCTTTACCTATGGGACCAAGACAGGAATCCAGATAGTTGACTGACAGACAGAAAGCCCTACTAGTCAGATAAGGATCTCACCTTTTGTGCAGTGCTTTCAGCTGAAATAGTTTAGCAGTTGATAGGTCCATGTGAACAGCAGCAAAAGCAGGTCCTGATATACCTCTGCAGCCCTTTAAAATTTACAATACTTAATTGTTTTCATTCAGTTTCTCTCAGCACTTCAGTAATACCATACATCCATATAAATCCTGTATTTTTGGTCAACTTTAAGAAGCCCTTCATTAAAATTCCATGACTTTCCCTCATTCTTTAAAGGAGGCATGCTTTTGTTTGCTAAAGCAATTTGAAATTAAATTGTGTTAGTCTTATTGTCATGTTTATTTTTATGCTCTTTCTAAATGGGTCTCATTCTAAGGAGCAAAACATGATAAGGCTGATCAGTGATAACACAGTACTGTACATATCTATAACCTCTATAGATGTATTTGAATCTCAGCTAAAAAGTAAAATATTTACTTTTATGTGTGACTGATTTAAAATCTTTGCTTAAATATTTCTTGAGCTGTAAAGGTATAATTATTGCCCTTAAAAAGCTCAGTCAAGAACAGAATTTCATTGAGCCTGTAGGAAAGACCTATCAATACTGTTATTGCATTTTCTAATATTCTATTTTTTTGGACCAAAGAAACAAAAACAGCTGGAGGGTCTGATAACATAGTCTCAATATTGTCTATTTACAAGCTGTCAAACAGTTATCATTTTGAGGCTGAGACTTTTTTTTTCAGCTGAGAATTCATTAATCCTAACTTGCACTTAGTGTGTGGGCACTGTAATGGGAATTGCTGAGACTTAAGACTGTAAAAAGCACTGAACAGTAACAAATTGTGTGTCTACACTGTAGCTGTCACCATGATTTGTGTAATGCAAATCTGTACTAATTTTTAGCTAGATAACTTGAGTTCTCAGAACATCAAAGTCCAGTGAAGGCTACGGACTCAAACATTGTATTTGACAGGTTGCTTAGTTGCTAACTCAAATCTGTCTAGATCTCACTATAACGACAGCAGCTGTATTGCAGACACTGGTGGCAAAGGTTCATACATATCCTTCCCACTGTCCAAGAAAATTTTGAGACTTGTCTATGTGAATCTAGGCTGTTTGGAGAAGCAGGGGCTCAACTGTGTGTAGCATACAGTATGTATGCAGAAAAATCCCAGATGGTTATGTAGTAAGTCTGATGAAGGAACAAGCCACAGCTCTGCAGAGAAAAGTGGAATTGATAATTTACTTTTATTGAATGAAGTAGGAGGTTAAAATAGGGATTGAAAATACATCAATTTTTATCCCAGAAGCCATTGTTTTTTCAAAATTGCCAAGAGTTGAATAATTCTATTTAAGTTCTCATAGCAGAATATAAGACATGCTTTTGTTTGCAACTTGGGATAAAAGCATTATGTTCCTGCTTTGGCTCTTACTGCCTATGGTACAATACAAATGAAAAGTACTACAGAAACTCAGGCCATACAGGGACAAGCTGACTATTCCAGATTAATTTTTTTATCTATAAAAATTAAAAGAAAGAACCAAAGTTCTCCCAGGAAAGTACAGATGGAGGTGAACAGACTAGAATTTAGACTTTAATACAGAAAATGCTGTATTTTATTAAATACTCACAACATTGATAATGTTTTCAGTTACTGCTCTAAAAAGAAGTTTACTATTTTACATTTTTTCATTTTGGGTACTGTGACTTCATTTTCTGCTGTTGTTATGCTTCAGAGTCTACAGAGAAATTGAATTCCATGAAAAAATACAATTATAAAGTAAACACTGTGCTAAAATTTATTCATCTTTGACATTTCTATTTCATATCATGCTCAATAAATTTATTGACTCATTTCTTGGCACTCCCAGTAAATAAAGTTTTATTAGACATTGAAACTCATTCAAAGAGGTAAGAGAAAAATGAACTACATAACTGGAAGACTGGGTTTACTGGATGATAGTCAGGTATGGTTTTAATACGATTTACCCATCTACCCTTCCAGAGAAAAAATAAACAAACATATAATCTTATAAGTGGATGAAATGTAAACCTGGCAGCTTATGCTATTTATTATAGATTTCTCTGGCACACAAACCAAAAGTTAAGGTTAAACTGAGACATCAGGTCCTTGCTTACACATTTTCACAACATCCAGAGAAGAAATTGTTATTATACTTTTTTCTGAATAAACAAGTTTTTCAACCAAAACCCTAGAGCTTTCACCTCTTTAAGTGATATGTAATTTTTTGTTGAACACTTTTTCATTCACATGGCATAAATATCAATTTTTGGTCAAACTCTTGAAAGTAAAATTATATATTATTTCATTAAGTCATTAACATGAATTACATAGTTATTCTCAATCACTTATTCAAAACTGTGCTCATACAAAATAAAAAAAATCAAATACCCAATCTCCCCCATTTAAACAAAAATCGAAATGGTAACAAGACTTTTGAAATTAAATGTAAAATATTCTTTAAATTAATAGAAGTCTGTAATGCATAGAACATGTAGTTTAAATACACCGTGTGTCACATACTAGAGGTGGATAGGAGTTATTGCTGGCAAATTCCTAGGTCCTGGTTCACAGATTGCTGCTGCCTATTTCTACTGCCTTATTACAATACATCTCAGTGCATCACGTGTCAGGCTCTGATATGGAAAGTTCCTTGGTGGGTTTTCTGATAGAAATACTGATATAACCATAGCAAATTTGGGTGGAATGACATCTCCTTCCCTCTTTCCCATGGCTCATCTCCAAGATCCTACATTCACTTCACAGGATTAGCTGCTGGAAAATATATAGATTCCACAGAGTGCTTTGTCCATCACCAAAAAGGTCCTAAAAGGAGCAGAAGAGTTCAGAGCTTTTTCATGTTCATCTTAAAATGGTATGTTTCTGGCTGATATTTCACTTTGAATAAACAAATTTGTTTATATTATTGACTGTGAAACTACAGAACTACTGTGAAGTCAGTAGAGCAAGTTTAATACAAAAGTCTGCTAATTTTGTCTACATACTGCATGAAAAATGACTTGAAGTTTCACAAGACTTTTAATTCATCACATGTGGTTCTCTCTGAAATTCATTCTTGACTCTACATTCTGCTTAAAGAAAAAGAGAGATCTTCTATTTGCAGGTTGTGTATTAGAATATCTAAATAAAATATTTTCTCACTTAAATGTATAGAAATATTGCATTTGTGAAAAAAAGCAATAATTGTAATAATAACACGATGAGATGTGTGGGGATATGAACATGCATAAAAATACATATAAACACATATACATAGATATATATTCTATACATATATATGCACACTCATAAATAGATTTGCACAATATCTATCATATGTTTTGTATGTCAGATATACATGTAGCTTTGCTTGTTATGAGCAAAAAACTATCTTTAGCCATAAAAGAGAAAAAGACCATAAAAAGGTTGATTCCAGTGGATTTTCCACAGTGATTCATTGACTAAAGGCTGCTAGAGATCATAATAGTAACTGAATAAACAAACTATTTTAGAAACTGTAAAATTATTCTGAAACTATATATTTTTACATATTAAGTCACCTCATCTTGCCATAAATGTTCATTTGTTACCTTACCATCGTTTGCAAGCTATTCCTATATTAGTTATCATGATTATATTTTCTTTAAGATTAAAGTTGTTAAATTGTGCTCAAGGGACTTCATTCCAGTAATGCCGGCCACAGCATGGCTCGAGAGCTCACGGTGAAGCAGCCTTAAAAGGTGACCTCCAAATATTTTGTAAGTTACTGCTTTCTATGACAAGAATTCTTAGCTGATAGTATAACTGGGGGTTCTTGTTGCAAAGTGTATTAGTCTGTACCTGCATTTTGTTGGATTCTGACAATCTGACCAAGTGATTTAGATTAAATTCTAACAGTAAACTGCCCTCCTTTTTTTTAGTATCCCATTAATCTTTGTGTCATATGCAAATTTAATCAGTTAAGATTTTATTTCATCATCTAGATTGTTTCTAAGAATGTGCTGAATTCTGTTGGATCAGGAACCTCTCCCAGGAGACCTTCCTTGGACAGCCCTGCTCATTGATATCTGCCAATAAGACCTTTTTTAATTCATCTAATGTGTTTCCTCTTGATTAAAAATCTTGCATTATAGAAAATTAAAAATGCCATGTGACAGAATTGCAAAAGCCTTAGAAAAGTCCACAGTTGCTGTCTCAACACAGTTACCAGTTTTGTTTGACAAAATATACTTTTCCATGAGACTTGAGCACTACTCATGATACTTTTTGGTTTATGTTCTTCAGTAAGAGACCCGAAAAGTGGTATTATTTCGTAAAAGCAGGGTGAAATATCTTCTGTTGCTTCAGTCACTTATTTTCTTTAAAATATTTTTCACTGCCTCGTGCTTGTCTCTGAATACTCCCATGAGCTGGGACAACACGATTACAACCACTGGTAATGAAAAGGTTTTCTTTTAAAGACCAAAATATTGTACATACAATACACCTGCATCGACATACATGTACAGACACATGCACTGTATATAAGTAACATCTGTATCTATAATTCTCATTTTTCCTTAGACCCTGCCAAGATGAGTTTGAGCATTTCAATTTGTTCTAAGAAGAAAGACATTAATATCCTGTGTCTCAAAATGTAATTTCTTTACTTGGAATATACTCCATTCATTAAAATGGAACAATGAGTGCAAATACAGAAATCATTTTAGCTCTCTGTGATTATTGTTCTGCCATACTGGGGAAACATATATATGACAATCTGCAGGGTTTTATTCAAAATATTGCTTTCTGCCTTGATCTGGAATATTTGTGCATTTTTTTTTCTATGTCAGGGAAAAGAAGTAAAATTCAGTATGTAATTCATCTTGTCCCTTTTTGATCTTAGCAGAAAACTGGCCTCTGACATGCCAATTCATTATATTTAGCATTTAATTTACTTGTAGGTTATGTAGTATTATAACAAGTGAAGTCTCTGGTCCAATGCGTCTTTATCTTTTGATCTTTACTGGAGTTTTACTTCTCTTTAAAATGAAGATGCAGCTACAGCTCTTCACCTTCATCAACCCTTTGAATACTGCTTTGGATCTTGAAATAAAGATGCATTCTAATGTAAAGTTCGTAAAAATCTTTGTAACTTTTATTAAGTTGCATGTTTTAATTACATTAAAGAGAAAACTAAATGTATTTACTACTTGAACTGTAGACTCTCCACATGAAAGTCAGAAAAGTATGAAATTGACAATTTTAATGAAAGTTAAAAGATTATTTTTATGTTTAAAACCTACAAACTTTTTGCAAATATACATAGTAAAAACTGTGCAGATATAATCGCCATCAAGATGTAAACTCTTTACAAATAATTAAAGCTTCAAATAAGATATATTAACAGACAAAAAGGTCAGATTAATAACAAAGCTAAGTAGTATGTTAAAAGGGAAGGACAGATATATGATAATAAATAAAAACAGACCCTAAAAAATCAGTTTTCACAGAATTAATGAAAAGCTTAATTAAATTAAGATGGTCACTTCTGATTATCAGGCAAGACTTATCTCCTAGTTGCAGCAATGCTGTGGTAATTTTTTGTTTTCTCCTTTAATTTTAATAAGCTGGTAGAACTTTGAAAAATAAATATAAAAGCCTGAGCAATCTGGAAACCTGTGCTTGCAATATTAATGGAGGCATACAAGAAAGCAAGGCACAGTGCTAAAAAATAAAATAGAAATCTATCACATTTGTTTTTCTTTCCCCTCATTCATACACTAACATGTTTAAATTAACCTCTTCAAAGGATAAATTAAGAACAGGGTCTCAAAGGAAAGAATGGTTCCCTTTCTGTGCATAGCAAACATACTGTATGTACTGTGAAGCAAAGGGCAAGATTCAACTTTTTACTCTTAGGGAATTAAAGCACAAGAAAAGTTAAACTCGTTTTTTCTTTTTTTTTTTTTTTTCTCTCTGTAAGAGAGGAGGAACACATTTGTCATAAAAAAAGACAATTCTCACT
>VZTH01018220.1:16620-28456 GCA_013397815.1 Aleadryas rufinucha
AGTTTTTAAACAACAGCATTAACACCTTTGAACTCTCAACCATTTGTAAAACTGTCTAACAATTAACATAAGCTAATTAACTGTTAACTTCTTATTAAACTGCCTGTCCCTGGTCCATCCGATGGGGGTTCTCCCAAGTCCTTAAAAATGCAAAAAGCCACTTCACTATTTCATGTATGACACATTTGCATCTTGATTTGAAATGACTGACTGCTTTTGGTCTGACTGGTAGGTATTATGTACCTGAGTGTGTAGTGCAAGACCTTAAGATGGGCAGATGATCCTTCCTCCTCTACACAAGGTATTTTCCAGGATATATCCAGCCTGGATTAATATGTCCATTTTATGCATACCAATGCTTGTACTTGGCGGTGGATCAGAAAGATAAGGTAGGCTTCTGCTTATGAGTTAATCTGCGATGAATTTAGGAAATCTAGCACCTCTACCACACTCTAAATGGGCACCACTTAGCGCATCAGTGGAAGCGGCTTGTAAACCAGCAACCTGCTCAGTTCACTTCTTTTCTTTCTAAGTGATATTAGCTGGTTTTAAAAGAAGTCCAGCTATTGGTGAGAGACAACCATCCAAAGAGATTATTTTGAATATTTTTGTGGTAGTATGGAAATTAATTAAAGATTCTTGAAATAACAGGAACAGAGAAAGTGTACAATATAGAAGGGAAGTTTGCTGACTATTGCAAATGCAGCCTTATCAGTAGTCATACACCAGAAATTCTGGGCTAATTAGCAGAGACCCCAGACTCCATGGACTATGCAAAAACTTTGCTCTTACTGCCTGATGGCATCATTATGAATTGGAAAGAACTTGCAGTAATACAGGATCAAACTGCTGTTCCTATCTAGCCTAATACAGGTCTAGTAACTGCTCAGTTTTGTATTAATGTTAGTTGCGGTTGGTACAAATGAAGATGCACAATGCTGTTGTTGCAGCTATTTATTGCAGGCTATGAACAGCTTACTTGTGGAGAAGTGTCACTCCAGAGAGCTGTGGTACTATGACATTTTCCTTCAGCATGTTTTTCATCTTCCTGTCATGCACACTTGAAGCTGCTATTTGAGGTGTTAAAAGTACTGTTGTTGGCCTTTCTTTCCCATGAGAGCAAGTCCGTGAAAACTACTGCAGGAAACACTGTCAAGATTGAAGATCCTGAGAAGATCTGAGATCTGGCCTTAACAAGCTTGGACAAACGGGTATAGTATGCATTCCCAATCATTCAGCCAAGAGTAGGGTATCTCAGCTTCCTCCAGCATTGCTGTAGCCCCAGAAACCATATTCAGAAGCGGTAAAAACAGAGCTCATTGTGTAAGTTATTCATAGTAAGCCTTTGAAAGACAGACACCAAACAGTTCTGGAGGCTGCTGTCATTGCTGTGAGACTCAAGTATTTCACAGAGTCTGGACTTTGTTCACATTCTGCTCCCTACAAAACACTTCTCATCTTTAGTTTTACAATGTACAATAATGGATGCTGTAACCAAACCACTCAAATAGAAATATTAATGATGTATTCAATTTGCTATGAAAAAAAAACCCCGGATTAGATTAGTATTAGATATCATTAGACATTCTAGGGAAGATTAATTTCACAATAGGTAAATCACCACCATCATCATAGGGTACCATTTCATCAGCTGGTAGAGGCTGCTTGCTTGTGTTTTTCATTTTAATGAATGTCTTTTGGCGTAGCACAGAGGTTCTGCTATCTTAGAGCACAACAGACAGCAGCCAAAACTGTAAACACAGAGATTTATTCATCCTGGAAAATTATGCAAGAACCTACTCAGATCTGCCAAGAACTGAACAGGAATAAAATGTGTGGTTTAGACTATAAATATAGGGATTTTCTGTTTGGATAATAACTTTGTACAGGAAACAACAGGAATCTGAATGCATTGATATTCTGATATGCCTTCTAGCACTTCCACCATTTTCCTCAGAGAAGAAAGCAGCTGAAAAAACCACCTTTGGGTTCCTTATAGGAATAACACTTCTGTAACCCTTCTATTTCCATACCCACATAGGCAGATACACGTATTTCATGGATTTAGAATAATTTACCACATTTGTCCCCAGTGATATGAAGTAAGTCTTTTTTTTGCAATAAAATACACAGTCTGGGAATATTTAAGAAGAGGAGAAGTTTTAGAGTGGTTTCATTTTCTATTTAGAAACCTTCGGTAGTATTTTCCTTGCAAAAAAGGAAGTTTTTAAATTGGAAATATTGTAAATTGCCCACCATTACTCTGACAGAATCTGTGTTGAATACACTGGCATTCACTAAAAGACAATCAAACAATTTTGGGATGCAGGAAAGCTGGGTCTCTAGTCTTCAGTGAGAGCTCTAGAGTTTCTTTTCACTTCTTAGTTTTTGAGTGACTGAACCTTTTGTTTTCTGTTAGTAATTTTTAGTGTAGGTGGCAGGAATTTATTTTTGTTTATTCTAAGGGGAAAGATGATACTAAAATATTTTTTAATTGATACAAATGAATTCAAAACCTTTTTGCAAAAAAAAAAGAGCATAGATTTGCAGTCATGGTGATATGGTGACATCAGGGCATCCTTGTTTCCAGACTTGCACCGACAGCATTCTGCCTTGCCTCATAACAGAGCATTATCTCTAACTTTCTTACTTTCACTCAGTAAATAGGCAACAACTTACATTTCCTCCTCACATGTCCTCCTCCTGCAATCTTCTTCATTATTACAGTCTTTAAAGATTCAGTTTTTCAGAATTGCTCTGAGCACAGAATCTACATCAACTCCAGCTTGCAAGAGAAACCCTAATGAAACTCCAGGATCATTTCTTGTTAACAAAATTTTGAAAAAAATAATTTCTCTTTCTCCAAATTAGAATGGCCATGATATTTAACTTGAAAAGTCAAACATGGGTGGGATAAAGAAAGAAAAAGTGTGGCCAAAGGCCTTTTACAATGTATTCCACTTCGTAACTTCAAGTGAATGCCTGCAGTTGTATCTTTAGGCTTTCCAATTCACTTCAGTGTGTGATATCAGTTGCCCAGCTGAGGTTTTTATACTTTCAATGTAATTGATCCTCAGGTGGTCTAAAATCTCTGTCTTTGGAAGTTTGCCTCTAGATTTAGGTATTGAATTTTAAGTTTCATCTGCAAGATTCTGCTCAGTTTCCTTCTAGCTCTGGGGGGCATTTACTTTAACAGCATTTCAGTAGCTTATTCCTGGTCTTTTCCAGAGTTTTTCATTTTTGGGCTGTTGTGGTTTAACCCTGGTAGGCAGCTAAGCACCACACAGCCTCTTGCTCAGTATTCTCCAGTGGGATGTGGGAGCAATCACAAGAGTAAAAGTAAGGAAACTCATGGGCTGAGATAAAGCCAGTTTAATAAGTAAAACAAAACTGAATGCATAGAAAACAAAACAAAGAATTCACCACTACCCATGGCTGGTCAGGTGTTCATCCACCTCCAGGACAGCAGGGCTCCATCAGGCCTAACAATGACTTGGGAAGACAAAAGACATCACTCCAAACATCCCCATTTCCTTCTCCTTCCCCCATCTGTATATGCTGAGCACGATGCCACAGGGTATGGAATATCCCTTGGGTCAGTTGGGGTCAGCTGTCCTGGCCATGTCCCCTCACAACTTCTTGTGCACCCCCAGCCTCCTCGCTGGTGGGGTGGGGCTGGGAGCAAAGAAGTTCTTGACTCTGTATCAGCACTGCTCAGCAATGACAAAACCAACCCTGTGTAATCAGCACTGTTTCCATCAGCACTGAGCTCCACCTGTTCTCTCCAACCAGAACAGTCACAAATCCACAGCATAGCCCCATACAAGATACTATAAAGAAATTTAACTCTGTCCCAGCCAAACCTGTAGATTATTCGTGCCACCTTAAGGCCCAAGATAGCTCATGCCATAAAGGGTCATGAGCTGGCAACTCTTAGCTTCTGCTGTTAAATCAAATCTGAAGATTTAAGACAAATCTTTAAAACTTCTGCCTCACAAGTTTCTCCAGTCTTTTCAGCTTAGATTGTCTCATGTGAAGTAGAGCTCCTCTGGAGAGTATACTCATCAGATGAACAAGAGATACTATCTCCTCCACTATTTCCACTGTCTGCCTTCTGCTCTGGGCTTGGCCTCAGGCTCCTTCATTCTAAAGGTATCCACTGAGAGAGCTTTTTGCCAGTCCCCTGAAATGTGTGACTCACTACTTGCCTGCATCACCTTGATTCAAAATGTATTCTTCCCTCTACAAGGGATTGTGGGTGGTTAGATTTTTGAGAAGGTAGCCTGTTTTACCTCTGAATGTTTTTAGAGTACAGTAATGAACATTTTTGGAGCTGAAAGAATATATGCTTTAAATTTCTCGGGCATTTTTTGAGAACATTGTAATTTGAAAGGGTGGAAAAAGAAATTCCTTATTTAAAATGTAAACTGTATCTTGATGCAAGCACTCTTTAAGAGTTCCTAGCCATCAACCAGAAATCATCCCCTGTTATGAGACAGATTTTCCAAATCATCACACAGGAGCAAGCAATAAAAATATTTTGTAAATATGAGACAAAATGGCTGCAGTATATGATTTTTAACAACCAGTGAGATAGTTTGTTTTCATTTCACAAAAAACCAAATATCCATATGTGGAATTATCACAGACTGACTTTTACACATTTGAGAAAAATAAATCAGTGATTAAAATAAAGCATCCTTTTATTTCTCAAAAGCTACTCTCTTGCAATAATGAAACGAAGAGAAATCACAATATTAACAGGACAATCATTAATTCTGTTCCAGCTGCTTTGAGACACTCCAGCTGAAAAAGCAAAAACAAAGCTTAGTATTGTTCACTTTCTAGCCCTTGCATACAGGCACTTTTGGGAGAAGTGGAGAATGACCTTAGGCTCTGGTGCTTCTCAGCTGCCAGAATAACTTCTTGGGCAGCCGGGCTGCTGTAAATTGTGGTATGGATTAGATTGCCCCTGGCTGATTCTAAAGTCAGGGGAATAAAAGTATGGCTTTGTTTCCATTTTCTCAGCTGTGCCAGCTGANGTGGTTTAACCCTGGTAGGCAGCTAAGCACCACACAGCCTCTTGCTCAGTATTCTCCAGTGGGATGTGGGAGCAATCACAAGAGTAAAAGTAAGGAAACTCATGGGCTGAGATAAAGCCAGTTTAATAAGTAAAACAAAACTGAATGCATAGAAAACAAAACAAAGAATTCACCACTACCCATGGCTGGTCAGGTGTTCATCCACCTCCAGGACAGCAGGGCTCCATCAGGCCTAACAATGACTTGGGAAGACAAAAGACATCACTCCAAACATCCCCATTTCCTTCTCCTTCCCCCATCTGTATATGCTGAGCACGATGCCACAGGGTATGGAATATCCCTTGGGTCAGTTGGGGTCAGCTGTCCTGGCCATGTCCCCTCACAACTTCTTGTGCACCCCCAGCCTCCTCGCTGGTGGGGTGGGGCTGGGAGCAAAGAAGTTCTTGACTCTGTATCAGCACTGCTCAGCAATGACAAAACCAACCCTGTGTAATCAGCACTGTTTCCATCAGCACTGAGCTCCACCTGTTCTCTCCAACCAGAACAGTCACAAATCCACAGCATAGCCCCATACAAGATACTATAAAGAAATTTAACTCTGTCCCAGCCAAACCTGTAGATTATTCGTGCCACCTTAAGGCCCAAGATAGCTCATGCCATAAAGGGTCATGAGCTGGCAACTCTTAGCTTCTGCTGTTAAATCAAATCTGAAGATTTAAGACAAATCTTTAAAACTTCTGCCTCACAAGTTTCTCCAGTCTTTTCAGCTTAGATTGTCTCATGTGAAGTAGAGCTCCTCTGGAGAGTATACTCATCAGATGAACAAGAGATACTATCTCCTCCACTATTTCCACTGTCTGCCTTCTGCTCTGGGCTTGGCCTCAGGCTCCTTCATTCTAAAGGTATCCACTGAGAGAGCTTTTTGCCAGTCCCCTGAAATGTGTGACTCACTACTTGCCTGCATCACCTTGATTCAAAATGTATTCTTCCCTCTACAAGGGATTGTGGGTGGTTAGATTTTTGAGAAGGTAGCCTGTTTTACCTCTGAATGTTTTTAGAGTACAGTAATGAACATTTTTGGAGCTGAAAGAATATATGCTTTAAATTTCTCGGGCATTTTTTGAGAACATTGTAATTTGAAAGGGTGGAAAAAGAAATTCCTTATTTAAAATGTAAACTGTATCTTGATGCAAGCACTCTTTAAGAGTTCCTAGCCATCAACCAGAAATCATCCCCTGTTATGAGACAGATTTTCCAAATCATCACACAGGAGCAAGCAATAAAAATATTTTGTAAATATGAGACAAAATGGCTGCAGTATATGATTTTTAACAACCAGTGAGATAGTTTGTTTTCATTTCACAAAAAACCAAATATCCATATGTGGAATTATCACAGACTGACTTTTACACATTTGAGAAAAATAAATCAGTGATTAAAATAAAGCATCCTTTTATTTCTCAAAAGCTACTCTCTTGCAATAATGAAACGAAGAGAAATCACAATATTAACAGGACAATCATTAATTCTGTTCCAGCTGCTTTGAGACACTCCAGCTGAAAAAGCAAAAACAAAGCTTAGTATTGTTCACTTTCTAGCCCTTGCATACAGGCACTTTTGGGAGAAGTGGAGAATGACCTTAGGCTCTGGTGCTTCTCAGCTGCCAGAATAACTTCTTGGGCAGCCGGGCTGCTGTAAATTGTGGTATGGATTAGATTGCCCCTGGCTGATTCTAAAGTCAGGGGAATAAAAGTATGGCTTTGTTTCCATTTTCTCAGCTGTGCCAGCTGAGGAGCCAGCCTTGAAAGTTCACTGCTTGCTCAAGGCATATAAGGGTGCCATAGACAGAGCTGATAGTCATGTGTGCCTGAAGGACTGAAGGCTGTCAGCTGGCCTGTGAACCAGTACATACACTGGTGTCCTCCCATCTATTTGTGTGCTGCTTTGTACAATGGATGTCTGGCACTTTCTGGTGCCTTTAGATACCCTTGTACTGCAAATAAATTATGCTATACTATATATATAGAAGCAAGAGACAATATTCCTCAGTATTCAAGCAATAAACTCTCTTATTTTACAAATATTGAATATTCTGAGAATAATTGACATTCACATGAGGAGAATATCTATGCAAGTCAAGACAGAATGATATGCTTAAAAATTTAGAAAATTATAATCTTTAAAAATATTCTGAAGTTGTCTTGCTTTCTAAGAAGAAAACTTAAATGGTCATATGATAATGTTTTTAAATGCTTTTTAAGAACTGCAAACTGGTTCATTTTTCAGTGATTCATTTTAAACAAAAAGAAGACTTCTTTAAGCTAAGCTCTGGCATGTTTAGGTTGATGGATTTCAGCTCAAAGATGAGCTAGCCCACTAATTCAGCTATCTCCACCTCATTTCTGTAACCATTCAAACCCAGCAGTGGAATCCCTCATGTGACTCAGCATGCTGTGCAAGCTCTGCCACGTGATGAGCCTTACCTTGGCTGTCTCAGGTCAACAGTGAAATCTACCAGTAAAAATATATCACGGATATATCTGAGTAGTCTTTCACCCTTGATTTTATCTATCCATGTTCACACAGAAAAGAGTATTGAAAACCTTTCTATTTAGAATTCACACTGTATTGATTCCTTGAAAGTGTATAAAAGCAAATTATTTTCAAGTACAGAAAATAATACCAATGTCCCATGATACATCTATTATAGAAGAAGTAAAATATCATAAGAGGTAAATATCAATGTATGTCTTCCTATACCCTTAGGAATTTAGTCCCACAAAGAAACAGCTCAAACCTTTTTCAAGTTTTATGAGGGCTTCTTTAAATATTTAGAGTTGGGAAAGCCACTTCTTTTCTACCTCAGGCTGATGAAAGAGGAACTTTCCTTTAGTCTTTTTAAAACCTGAAAGGGGCAAGATCCCTAACATCAGAAGCCTCCTCCCTTTTCTCTAAGAATGATTTTTTCAAATCTTCAAACAAGAAAATACTTTCCTCTGTAGTTCCTGATTTTCCACCAGATACGGTGCCTTTAATCCCACTGGGCTCCGTGTGCATGTGTGTGTGCTGTGTGCCTGTGCCTGTGTGTATGTTAGAGTGAAAGGTAATCCTTTCACTTTCAAGCACTATGAGATTGCAAGGAAGGATATCTTATTTATATGCTGTTACTTTAGCAGTCCACCTGCTTATATAGTAAAGAATTAACAACAATAAAATGTTATCAAATATTATACTAAAATAAACCAAGAAAAGCCAAATAAACCATAAAAAAGGGTAATGCAGTTCTGTTCATTTTTCAACAATTAATGTACCCATACTCCCTTCATTTTGTAAAATCTTACCTGGATGTTTTTAAATACCTTGGGAAAACGATTGATTATTATTATTTAATGTATAATGTCTACCATACACTAAAGGAGTTGGTACAACTAAAGAAGGGAGCGCTCAGCTCTCATCATCTTCATGGTACCAAACCTATCACTACCTTGACAGTAGTCTACAGATTCTGAAGCATGTACAAATGCGAGTATGCACAGATACAGTGACTGAAGGAGGAAAAAAACTCCTAGTTCTGTGCCCTGTCCCAAGTTGCACATCCTCAAAATTCAAGCTGAGGGGAAGCATGCTAAGAATCTCTGTGCAATCTAACAGTAACAGTATAGAAAAAGATGGGGTTGATACTCAAACACTCAAACCCCATTAGTTCAAGTCATAAAATCTTAGGTTAGATCTTAAATCAGAGTTCAGTGGTAATTAGGTTCTCAAGCCTTGCAATGGTCCTGCAAACTTTCTCCTTCCATGGTCAGAGAAGTGTTTTGCTTACATAATTAAAATGTGTTGCTTTCATACACTTTTTAAGCATGTTGAGAAATACCTTACGTACACTCTTAAAGGAAACAGTCCTGTGGTGACATAGGGTAATTTACTTCAGTAACATGCACTTACTGAACTTTTCGAAGTGCTCAACACTAAAAGCTACTTATATATAATTTATGTCATACTTGCTGGCTGAACTCTGTTCTTATACTTCATGCCTGCCATTCTCATGAGCATAATAGCAATAATCCATCATGTATATGTATAGCATTCTGATGCTGTTTGCAGGTTGATAAGGATAAAGATACAATGAAAATATAGATGGTGGTTGCACCAAAGCCCAGGGGTTATTACATTTTAGGAGGGAAAACTTTATTCTTTCATATTTATATTAACTCTTGGGTACTGTGTTTTATACTACAGTGGTAAATGTTAACTGTCCATGTTTCCTTATAGGACAAGGTTAATCAGTGCAAAGTCCAACTGCCTTTTCTTCTTACGAGGGCAATATTGCAACTCTCATTAATTCATTTAGTTCCCTTGGAGCCACTGGGGGCTTGCAAATTTATAATAGCTATGGAGCTAGACTTTATATGTATACTTTATTTTTCAATATCATCAGGGTAAATAAATAAAGGTTTGTATTTAAATATTGCCAAGTCAAAAGAGTTTATTGGACGTTAGCTGATCATGTGGAGCAAATTCCATGTTTGTAGTATATAAAACTGCAAATTCCTTTTTTATCGACATATTGTTGGGGGCCAAGAGCTGTGATACTTCTCAGTTTGTCTTCCAGAAAACTGGATCTGTATAACATGCCTTCTTAAGGCAGCATGTGGATGGTTTAAACTCTCGCTTGTTTAATGTATGCCTATCTGACTCTTCTCACAAACAAAATGAGAACTTACATATTAAAATAATCAAACAGGAAAAGGGTTGGTCTGAACAGATAAGTTAAAGAAGAGGTGACTAGCTTTGTGGGACATGAGCACTGATCTTAATGTTTATAGTGTTCAAAAGAAAAAAAAAGATCATCTGAAAATTACATGCTGTAAAACATGACTGAAAGTAATAATAAAGGGTATTTATCATATGCATTAAGTTTTTTAGGGCTCTAAGTGATTAGTTTTGAATATGTTTATGACGTGTTACTCAGTGGCACTGCTTTCAGAGATTAGCTCTGAATAAAGTTGATTAGCTATGAATAAATTTCTGTTAATAAATTAAAAAAAGTTTTATGAAATATAGTAGCTTCATGCAGAGACACTGACAAACCATTAATCACAGTTTCCCACTGAGAGGAAGCCTAAATAGGCAGGTGGAGAGCTGTCTAACTAACATGGCTATGCTGCTGTATTGGGTTTGCATGGGAAGGTTTGGTAGTGGGGGGTCTACAAGGTTGGCCGCTGTGAGACGCTGCCAGAAGCTTCCTCATGTTCAACAGAGCTAATGCCAGCCAGCTCCAAGATGGACCCATTGCTGACCAAGGCCTCTGGGATAACATACCTAAGTAGAGGAAAAAAACTGCAGTGGAACAGCAGTGAGAAGAGAGAAATGAGGAAAATGTGACAGCAAGAACTCTGCAGTCATCCAGGTCAATGAAGAAGAACTGGAAGGAGGTGCTTCAGGCACTGGAGCAGAGATTCCCCTGCAACCCATGGTGAAGACCACAGTGAGGCAGCTGTGCCCCTGCAGCCCATGGGGGTCTATGGTGGAGCAGAGATCCACCTACAGCCCATGGATGCCCAAAGGAGGCTGTGACCCGGTGGGGAGCCCACACTGGAGCAGGCTCTTGGAAGGACCTGTGGACTCTTGGAGAAAGGAGCCTACATCAGAGCAGGTTTGCTGGCAGGACTTGTGATCCCTTGGGGGATCCATGCCAGAGCAGCCTGCTCCTAAGTACTATACCCCATGGAAGGGACCCACAGTGGAGGAGTTTGAGAAGAGCTGTAGCCTGTGGGAAGGATTCAGGTGGAAGAAGTTGGTGAAGGACTGTCTTTTGTGTGAAGGACCACACAATGGAGCAGGGGAAGAGTATGAGGAATCCTCCCTCTTGATGAGGAAGGAGTGACAGAGACAGCACGTGTTGAACTGACCACAACCCTCATTCCCTGAGCAGTGTTGGTTGGGGAGGAGGTAGAGAAATCAGGAGTGAAGCTGAGACTAGGAAGAAATGAGGGATGTGGGGGAAGGTGCTTTAAATATTTGGTTTTATTTCTCATTACTCTACTCTGATTTTGACTGGCAATAAATTAATTTACCTGAGTTAAATCTGTTTTTCCTGTGACAGTAATTGATGAGTGATATCTCCCTGTCCTTATCTTGATCTACAAGCCTTTTTTATATTTTCTCTTCCCCATCCAGTTGAGGAGGGCAGTGATAGAGTGGCTTTAAAGGGCACCTGACATCCAACCATGGTCAATCCTCCACAGCTGCCTTTAATTCTGGGGCATGATTGGGACTCTATGCATGGCACTTCTCGGCTCCAAGGGCTATTGTGATTTAACCCCTGCTGGCAAATAAACAGGTCTCAGGGGATTTGTCACTCCCTGCAGTGGGATGGGGAAGAGAATTGGAAAAGTAAGAAAACTCATGGGATGAGGTAATAGATAAAATGAAAGCTGTGCGGGCAAGGAAAACAATAAAAGGAAGTCACTTTCTACCCTATGGCCCTAATCCAGAATGTTCTCCGTTTCCCGTTTCCCCATTCACTCTTGTCCCTTAGTCTCTCCCTCACTAGTTTCCTATTCGTTCCCATACCTTAGCCCCACCTATGTACTGCCCATGCCCTCAGCTCTCCCCACCCTCGTATTTAACCTTCAATTCTGCTGTGTTCTCGGTCCTTGTCACTGACCCTGTTCACAAGCAACAAGGCTGGAAAAAAAGTTTGCCATGGATTCTCACACAAGGACCCTTCCTGCCTCTTTGCCATCCACCTGTCAAAGAAGCTATCTGGTGTGGGTGTGGGTGTGGGTGTG
>VZTH01018220.1:28511-100003 GCA_013397815.1 Aleadryas rufinucha
GTGGGTGTGTGAGTGTGTGCAGTAGCTGCCGAGTGACTTTCTGTCAGAGTCGGTTTCGGAGTCACAGCACCCCACCCAGAGCACCCCTGGAACCGACAAATAACATCACTCTGAATGTCACCACCCCTCTTCTTTCTTCTTGCCCCAAGTTTATATGCTGAGCATATATGGCATAGAATATCCCTTGGGTCAGTTTGGATCAGCTGTCCCAGTTGTGTCCCCTTTAGCCTCTCGCGCATTCCCAGTCTTGCTGCTGGTATGGAGTGAGAAGCAGAAAAGGCTCTGAGCAAGCAGCAGTAATGAAAATATCCCTGTATTATCAACAGTGTTTTCTGCACAAAATCCAAAACAAAGCCCCGTACAAACTTCTATGAAGAAAATTAACTTTATCCCAGCCAAATCCAAGCTCTAGGAAAACCTTTGCATTTTAGGATGAAATTCCTTCTCCATGTAAGTCACTGATGATAATTCCTGTTGCCTTTAACAGGATTCAGTCTGGCCTGTTTTAGAGTCTGTTCCAATATGTGGATAAGTATTATGGGGCTCTAGCAATAAAGAAGAAATTGTGCATGAACAAAATTAGAAAAGCCAAAGAACAAATACACACCATATGAAACTTAGGTAAAAAGAAATATGAGAAAGTTCCTCAAATTCATTACAATAAAGAAAAGATGAAAGAAATAAAATTTCTATTATTTAAGAGAAATGAGGACCAAATAACAGATGACATAACGGAGGGAAAAGTCTTCACTGTATTTTTTCTTCATTCTTCACCAAAGAGGTCAATTGTGACCAGAAGCTTAAAATAATTAACATTAGCAACTAAGTGCTAAAACTATAAAGTCAGAATTGGCTAACAGACAGAAAAGTTCTTAGATCACCACAACTTAACAACATTTTTTCCTAAAGCATTTATGATCTGAAATCTTCTTTGAACTATTAGTAGCCACCTTTGAGAACTTTTCAAAACAGATAAAGGCTGAGGGGACATCTAATGGAAAAATACAACTAGTAAACTAAAAAGAAAAAGAGTATTATGTATTATGCCTAGCTTACACTTGGAATGTTAAGGCAATAAATAATTAATCAGTGATTTTTCTCTCTGAGAACCTAGAAAATCCGAAGCTGACTAAAAGCAACCACAAGAGAGTTACTGAAATCACAACAGAGTTGCAAATTACAACAGGCCAATCTGATACCATTCCATGGCAGCACAATTGAGTGAGTAACAGGGAACTATTGACAAACTTTTTCTTTGCTGACATGTGACAATTCCATATGACACTGTCAGAAGTATGGTTATATGTTCTCACTGGAAATTACAGTAAAATCAGTTGAATCATTTAGCAGAAACATCTTAGCATCTGTTCACTGACAGTCTGAAAGAAATAACTTGAGTGTAGCATTATGCAATATTTGTATTACAATTGAAGGACCAGTAATTGTGGATAACATTAACCAGGAAGGTTACAGAAATTCTGGAAGGTAGAATTACATTCAATACGATTTTGATAAACTGGGGAAATGGTACAAAGCAATAAAATAAGATATAACAAAGATGTGCAAACTGCCTAGGAAGGAAAATGTAAAATGCAGAATGGCTCGCTAGGCAGATATACTGCAGAAAAAGGGCTCACGATTACAATGGGTTGCAAATGGAACATTAGCCAATATTGCAAAACCAGCAGAAAAAGGATGATTTAAAATATGTAAGTCCTGAGACATAGGAATAACTATTTCACTCTAGTCAGCATTTGTGAAGCCTTAAGAGGATTACTGAATGCAGTTTCAAGTCCTAAGGAAAGGAGGGGATGAGATAGAAGCAACAAAAGGTTAATAGATGTGGAAAATATGACCACTCTCAAAGAACAAATGAAAAATATTAAAAGCCTTCCTGATTTAGTCTTGAAAACAGAACCTTGGCGTCATATATTAAGTCTTCCAATATACAAATTGTTGTAAGGAGAACAATAATATGTTGTCAATGTTGTCAGCAAATGCAAAACAAAAATAATTGGTTGCAGTAGGAGGGATGTGTGTTGTATATCTAAGGAACACCTTAATATTACAGTTAAGAACAGCTTACCTACATCAGTTGTGGACTGTCTGTCTACCTGCCCCGTCTACCTGGACTTTAATAAAGCCATTGACACCGTTTCCCACAGCATTTTCCTGGAGAAATTGGCTGCTCATGGCTTGGATGGGTGCACTGTTCACTGAGTAAAAACTGGCTGGATGGCTGGGCCCAGAGAGTGGGGGTGAGTGGAGTTACATCCAGCTGGTGTTCCTCAGGACTCAGTATTGGGGCCAGTCCTGTTTAATATCTTTATCAATGATCTGAATGAGGGGATCAAGTGCACCCTCAGCCTATTTGCAGATGACACCAATTTGGGTGGGAGTGTTGATCTGCATGAGGGTAGGAAGGCTCTGCAGAGGGATCTGGGAAAGGGACATAAACCAAGAACAACTGGATGAGTTTAAGGTGAAGTGCTGGGTGCTGCACCTGGGTCACAACCACTGCAGGCAATGCTACAGTCTTGGGAGAGAGTAGCTTTAAAGCTATATGTGGGTGCTGGTTGACAGCATGTGCCCAAGTGACCAAGAAAGCCAATGGTATCCTGGCTTCTGTCAGAAGTAATGTGGCCAGCAGGACCATTGCAGTGCTCATCCACCTGTACTTGGCACTGGGGAAGCCATACGTCTGGTGCATGTCCAGTTCTGGGTCACTCCCTTCAGGAAGGGAGGTGCTGGAGTGTGTCCAGAGAAGGGCAATGGGACTGGTAAACAGTCTTGATAACAACTCCTGTGAGGAGTGGATGAGGAAGTTGGGGTTGTCTACCAGAGGATAGGGAGCTCAGGGGAGACCTTTTCACTCTCTACAACTGCTTGAAAGGAGATTGTGGACAGATGGGGATCAGCCTCTTCTCCCAGTTAATGAGCTACAGGGCAAGAGGAAACGGCCTCAAGTCATGCCAGTAATGGTTTAGATTGGATATTAGGAAAAATTTCATCACAGAAAGGTTTGTCAAGAACTGGAACAGGCTACATAGGGAAGAGATTGAATCACCTGAGTCTCATTCCTGGAGGTATTTAAAAGAACTGTCGATGTGGTGCTTGCAGACATGGTGTAGTAGTGAACTTTGAAGAGCTAGGTTAAAGGTTGGACTCAATTGTCTTAGAAGTCTTTTCCAGCTTAAATTATTTTATAACTATGAAATTATAGTTACTTTCAAAATGTCTTAAAAAAAGAATTACAGCCTTGATATTAGAAAATTTGGTTCTCTTGGTTATTTTTTGTAACAATGTGTATAATGAAGAAATAATATTTTCCATATACTATAGCAAAAAAAAGTTTCAGTAAAAGAGTTTAGTAAACCTTTTTTTTCTCACTGTGCTGAATGAAAGGCGCAATCTTACAGCATAGCAAATGTAGAAGTAATCATTACTTCAGCAAAACTTCTTTAATATATATATTTATATTTCAGCATAAAAGGTTTTTTCTGAGTGACCTGGATCTTGAGGTTTCTTGAAAAAAATTGACATTATCTGTACTTATAACTTCTTTTCAGTCTCCAAATGTATTAAAGGTCACTGAGACAGGAATTGACTTTTACTAACTTGTGTGCAAATGGGAAACAAATCTTTGATCAAAACCTTTAGTCACTAAATAATTAGAGATTATCAGAATGGATAAAATCTTGGAAAAACTTACCTGAAGGTCAGTGTAACCCTGATTTGGTTGAAAGGATTCATCAATGCCTTTAAAGGTGTTTTTGTTGCACTAACAAAATTTTATCTAAATGTGGGCAGGTAAAATGAATTGAGTTTTGTGTTGGCGACTTAATCGTGAAGAGAAGATGAACTCTGATGCATGGGATGGTCCAAGATGAAAAAAAAAGTTCAATTTTGAGCCGTTAAAAAATGTATTTCATACCTTGTATAGAAAATATCACAATGACATATATATCAAATAATTCCTGATAATGCCACTAGAATGTGCGATATTCTTTACATTGAGTTGTAGTTAGCTGTGCTTTTCATTCCATCCCTGGCATTCATGGGATATTTAGAGTCAGACATAATTTCATTCTTACTCTGACGTCTCTCAATTAGTCATTGTCAAACTATGCATGTGACATTGGGCTGTAATGTGACACCTCCACCAGGATGAGATCTGTTTTGCCTTAATTATGAATGTCAAGTTCCTTACAGTGAACAGAGACCACCCTACATTTTTTAGTGTACTCAAAGTTTGTTTCTGAGTTAAATCGAAATGAAAAAAAAATTCATTAAACTGTCTTACTCTTTGGGGAGTTCCTTAGAAATGCCTGTCAACAGGTTCTATCATTAATCAGACACTTAAGAGTGCCAAGTACTACCAATGCAGCCTAATTTTGGATTTGCTTTTTATGATTATTACTTGAACTCAATCTGGACAGCACATACACAATGGATATAAAATACATTCATCTACAACCCCTGACTTTTCACCAACATGTTTTCAAAACTATCACTGAAATAAACAAACCACGTTGTAATAGGATTCCCCTCTTTTCCCTGTATTAATAAACATAAACAAAAATAAGGATAAATTAAAAATTAATTTAAAATATGTTTTCCCAATATTAGTTTTAGAGTTCACTTCTTAACACTTAGCCTTCTAATACCACTTTGAATTTGGCCATTTTTGATATCAGAAATTGTACAGGTGGACTCACCATTCACTGAATGTGACTTAGGTTACGGACTAGGATCCAAATAATGATATTATTCAGTCCTTATTCACATATATAATAAGGAACATGGAGAGAGTATAATATATAATCAAGTACTATTAATTTGAGTGATTATTCACAAAAGAAATCATATATTTATTAGAATAAAATTTTCCTTTACAATACAAGTGAGGAACGGGATTTTCAACACTTTCTAACTGTCTTCTTACTGAGGCAATTAAATAAGTCAGAAGGAGATCTGACTGCACAGATCTCTGTGAATACAATATTTCCAAATTAAATTAATTGCTTTGTAGAAACGTGACAAGAACAATTAAATGTAAGTGCTGATTCTGGCCAGTGTATCTTGCTGTTGCCTGCTCCAAACCTCTGGCTTGTAATATTAAAAGATTGAACAGATTTAAAGTTTGCTAAAATTGCCTTCTCCTGGTTATGCAACAGTGTATAAACAGGTGTAAACTTATTTTTTTAAAAGTCTTAGTTAAAAGAGACCAAAATACAATATACTTTTGGAACAATCATTATTAATCAATATAGCTTGAATTTTTTGTAAATATTGTCAAAAACAATTTATTCAATTCTATATTGTACATTCAATCAATTGAAATGATAACAAAAAAATCTTGAAAATTAAATAGGTTGGGTAAGGAGTACATTCTCTGAAATCTGTTTGTAGTCACAGGATCACAGAATCAATTATGTTAGAAAAGACCTCTGGGATCATTGGGTCCAACCTTTGACCCATCACCACCTTGCCAATTAGATCATGGCACTGCGTGCCACATCCAGTCATATCTTGAACACTTTCAGGAATGGTGACTCCTCCACCTTCCTGGTTAGCCCTTTCCAATATTTAACAACCCTTTCTGCGATGAAATTCCTCCTGATGTCCAGCCTGAACCTCTCCTAGCGGAGCTTGAGGCCGTGTCCTCTTGTCCTGTCTCTGGTTGCTTGGGAGAACAGGCCCAACTTCCACTTTGCTACAAACTCCTTTCACATAGTTGTAAGGAGCAGTCAGGGTCACTCCTTGGTCATTCAATGGAAAAAAAGAAAGAAAAAGATAATGCCTAAGCAACTTTCTCATACTTTAAAAAGTGATTCTACAGTCTTTAAAAGTCTTTACTCGGGTAACACTTTGCACAATAATAGATGCTGAAAAATAGTAAAATTAAAAATTCAAAATTTTGCAAGATTATATGGAGCTTTTAAATCATGATCCCAAATTGATTTTATAAAAAAAAAAATCAGTTTAAAGACACAGTAGTAAAGACATGGACACCGTGGATAATGTATTTTGTTTAGTATAATGTTTCTTTTGAAAAATTTCTTAGACTGGAAATGACACAATAGACTTCCCAGTATGGATTTCTGTTTCATGTACACAGAGACATTTTCCAATGATGTTCTATGATACATTGAGTACTAGAATTACATCGGGATTTGAAAAGAAACATGTCACAAAGCAATACAAAAATATACTTTGCAGTGCAGAATGTAAAATAAGATTAAAAAAAAATAAGTATTGAAATATATTAAAAGTTTAAGTGTCAAAAAATGTTTCCATTTATAAGACATGATTTAATTATTAAATGATGAATGATAACTTTCTCCTACATGATAAAATAAGAATGTATACATAATAGAAAAATCAATGAAAGCATAAAACCACTGACAAACCAGCACTTGTGTCAGTTTCTGGGAGGGAAGAACTGACCCATTTATGCAGATTGTCTATGCAGTCTCTGACCATTCAGGGAGATTCAGGAGAAGTGGCTCTAAGGGCAGGCAGTTCCACGAGGATCTCACAGATGTTTCCAGTAACCATTCTAGGGCCAGCAGGTGTTTCTATACCCTGGTTCAACCTAAAGTCAAGTTAGTCAAGACAGCTGCCTGGCACAGAAAAGCACTGTCAGGATACTAATTCAGATGCTCAAGTCAAGGCAGATTAAATAGCAATGCTGACTGACATAGATGGAGCCTCAATGAGGCACTTGTACTGCCTTTGGGCCTGGTGCTGCTATCACTGTGAGGCTTTGGTGCTCGCTTGTGTCGTGTGGGACCCTCAGCACAGACCATTTGTTCAGAGGGAACTTCTTTTGAATCTATGAAAATGTCAAGAGTTTTCATATCTTTCTTCAACATTAAGCCCCAATTTATGGGGATAAAGAATACTAGAAATAACAAAATAAAACTGTTATCAGGGCATATATGACTTGACTTCTTAAACAGAATTATGAAAATAAATTTTAAAAATTGGTGGAATAAAAAGAATGTATTTTATGCATATTAGTTGAGTAAGATACACCATTTTCCCTATGTCCTCTCTAGTCTCAGAATTATTTTAATTTTTTAACATCAATATACATTTTACTCAGAAAAAAGTGTTTCAGATGTTACTTTGATAAAGTGTAATTATAATCAAATCATATGGGATTTTCAATAATAATCACACTGACCAGTCAGCAAGGTCAAAGTTGTTATTGACTTCACTTATGGCAAAATCTGATGATCGTTTAGTCCTCCACAAAGTATTTTGAAACCAAATTTCTGAGAAATTCAAAACAATAAGGCTTGAAAATTTGTTTTATATAGACACTTCTGCTGGATTTTTAATTCTTTTGTTATGATTAATAATCATTATTTATTGATATCTATATACTGGTAATCTGTTATTCATGCTGTCTTTGAGATCTCTCATTTAGTTTCAAGCAAACTACTGCAATCTGTTTGTTTAGCATCCCATGCTGAAAGTATACAATGAGAACAGCATGTGTTATTTTGTGTTAAATTAGATTTCGGACAATAGGTATTTTTAATTTCTAATCACCAAGTTTACATGTTACAAAATAGCAGAAAATAATCTTACAGTCCTTTCCTGATTATTGTTACTGGGATGCAGCTGCAAGTGTTGTGTCCATGTAGTGGAAAACACATAAAAGCTCCCTTTAAAAGGCTATCGTGGTTTTTTTGAAGCACTGATATGTTGAAAGACAACCAAATGTTGCACTCTGCACTTCTTGTATTAGGGCTAGTTTTGTCACATCACCACAGCCTGGAATGTATTTAGCACTAGGGGAGGCTGATACAGGGCTCTGCTTCAGGGATTTTTGAGGCTCAATTTCATACAGTATGAGTTATAATTACATTTCTTGAGAGTAGGAGGATGCTTTATCAAAATCTTCAGAATGTATAAGGTATCATTTCAAGACCTATTTGTAGCTCTGGAACAACAGACAAACAAATACATTGAAAATATAGTCAGATTCTCTTTGCTGTACACTGCAGTGATACAGCGCTTTTTATCATAGTATCTATAGCTTTGCAGGATTCCTATTGTCTCTGCTTCTGTTTAGAGAAGTTTTCATGATGTTCTATGAATCACAATGCTTTGCAGCCCAAATAAAATTTGTACTAAATATATTTTGAAATTAGATACCCCAAAATTTATTTTAAGGCCCTCCTTCATGCCCTGCTAATAGCCAGAAGGGAAAAAAAAAAGGATATGATGTAGCCTTACTGCAGTCAGTGAGTCAGTGAGCACTCACGATTGAATTACCTCTAAATTCTAGCTTTTGCACATATGTGGCAGAGTAAGACATGAAAGGCTATAGTTCGATAAACACTTCTTTCAGCACCTGTGCTGTCTCAGGCAGTCCCTACATTTCTGATGCTCCTTATCTTCACTTCCCTTTGTTAAAAATAACTAGGAAAAATGGCTTATTTTTACTTTGGATCAATTTTTCAATCTCACAGTCCAGACCTGCAAACAGTTGTGCTAGCTTAACTGAGAAAATGGCATAAGGACTACACTGATAGCTGAGAACTCCTTAAGACAAACTAATGCTGAAAAAATGTTCTTCAAAATACAGGTAAAGACATGCATTAAATAAAATTACTTTTTCTGTTGTGTGTAAATAGGAAGAAGTCAAAAGGAAAACTTGTTTGGAAACAACTATTCAATGATTTTTCTATTGCGCATTACTAACTTTTTTGCAATCCTGATACTTGGTAGTACACATAATTTGGTTTTTCATCATAAATAAATTAACCATGTTTTATTTGGTTTTTTAGGTGCAAAACCCCAGCAGATAAGAAACAAACTCCTATTTTAACCCCAGCTACTTGTTCTATCCAGGAAAACCACACTTTGTTGAGTTGTCTTTTCTATGTTTAAATAAATGGGGAGAAACTAGCTTAATTCCATTTTCAAATTTTTTGTGTGTGTCTTCTGAGTGCTTACTATTTTTTTCTTTTTGAATTCCTATGGCATGATTTAACATGGTTCTTAATAACCTCAATAAATCTTTAATAGATTTTCTTACATATAAAAGGACTTCATTGATAACTTACCATTTACAGAACATACAAAGAAACTGAATAATAGGTTCACCGGGAGCCTCTGTTCTCACAAGAAAAATGTGACCTGAAAAATTCTTTTACTAACGGCTAAACCCAACAGATTCCAGAAGTTGATTCTCAACTTAAATTTGGGTTATACTTCATTATTTCATTTCTATCAAGATAAGTTAATTCAGCATGGTGTATGGGCAAAACCCAAAAACTTTATAATATATGGTCTTACTTCAGTCCCTGAAGTAGTTACATAATGAAACCTCAGCAGGCTCCCACATGTCAGATGAAGCATGTGTTTGGGAAAAGCCAACACAAATTCACCAAGGGGGAATTACACTTGACAAACCTGATTGTTTTCTGTGACAAAGTAACATGCTTGACTGATATGGGACAAGCACTGGACATTGCCTACATGGATTTCTTCAAAGCCTTCAATGCGGTTTCCTACTGCCTTATCCTAAAGAAACTGGTGCACTGTGTTCTAATGGTCTGTGCTGTGAATAGGGAACTGACCAGACACACCCAGAGGATGCTGGAAAATGTCTCCTTTTCAAACTGTCAACCTGACACAAATGCTGTCCCCCAGGGATCACTGTATTGGGCCCATAAATGTTTCATCTGTTCATTTTGGAGGATGGGATCAAGTGTACCCTGATGAAGTTTGCCAACAAACTGAATGGAGAAATGGACACTTGGAAGGGAGAGTCACCCTGTAGGAAGACCTAGATAGGTTGGAAGAGTGGGCTGACAAGAGCCTTATGAAGAATAGGGACAAATTTAAGGTCTTTCGCATAAGACAACATAATCCAGGAGTGGGATCTACCTGGCTGGGGAGCATCCTGAAGGAAATAAACAAGAAGGACTTGGTGCACAACAAGCTCCATATGAGTGGACAGTGTGCTGCTGTGGCAAGGAAAGGGAACAGAATGCTGGGTTGCATCAATGTGGGCATCACCAGCAGAGATAAAGAAGTCATTATCCCACTCTGCTGAGCACTTGTCAGGTCACATCTGGAGTAGTGTGATCAGTTTTGGTCCCCACTGTACAATAAAGGATGTGGACAGACTGGAGAGCGTCCAGAGAATGGCCACAGAGATGTTCAAAGAACTGGGAAGCCTGACAGGTGGGGAAAGGCTGATAGAGCTGGGTTTGTTCAGTCTTAGGAAAAGGAGGCTTAGGGGAGACCTTATCCCCATATTCCAGTATTTAAAGGGTGGCTACAGAGAAAATGGAGACTCCTTTTTACAAAGAGTCACATGGAAAAGATGAGAAGTAATGGGTAGGAGTTGTGCCTAGGGAGATTCTAACAGGACACAAGAGAAAAAGTTGACACAATAGGAAAAATCAGGCATTGGAGTAATTGTCCCAGAGAAGAAGTGTATTTCCCAATATTGGACACTTAGGATTTCAATGGACATGAGGATGGACCCTCTTGTCTAGACCATGCTTTTGCCAAGAAAATTTGGAGCAGAAGAACCTAGAAGTTCCTTCCAACCTGGTGTTCCATGATTCTATGATCCTATGAAAAGAGATGGATGCAGTTATTTTTTTAAAATGTAATCCAAGTTCTTCTAAGATCTTAGTTTTAAGATCTTATCCTCTCCAAGGAAAAACAGATAAAAATGTTATTGGTTCTGTTAATTAAAATTTAGTCACTGAATGCTTTTTTACAAGGCAAATACAATAACAAATTCAGTTGTGCACAAAGGAGACTGCAGATTGTGAAGGGACTATCTCAAATGTCTTCTTTTTTTAATCTCAATTACAGAAGCTATTTATTTATTTTTGTTTAAGAGGTTCTTCAGTATTTCCAGTCAATGTCAGATACATCTCTTTTTCAGTTATTTTTTCCCTCCAGTAGACTCCTTCTCCTTTATCTGCATGGCATCTTGATTTTTTGAAAATATGCTTGGACAAAACCTATATCTACTTTTCTACATATTAGTGCCCTATTGATTTGTTGTTCTTTCACAAGCTGGGGTTTTGTTTGCTTGTTTCTTTTTTTAATGTTAAATTCATTTTATATCAAAATATCAGAAAATGAACACATTTAATTTTGAGCCTCATTATACAAGTAACTTAAGAAATACAATCCATGAAAGAAAAATCAACGTCAATACGACCAGGGCCACAGAGAAGAATTCTGAAAAAACATTGGTTTTTACAGGCATTTGCCATTCATTTACTTCCTTTTCTTTTCTAACTTAGAGAAATTTTCTGACAACCATTTTTATTTTAAGTAAATATAAATTTTCATTGTTAAATTAGGAGAATTAAGTCAAATTTCCTTGTAAAAGGACGTTTATTTTCCCCTGTATTATTTTAATTACTGCTTCAAGAGACTATATACATTCATCTCAAGTACTTAAAAAACAGGCTTCATGGTGACTCTGGAATAAAACTGCTCATATATTTATTCCAGTGTCAGGGTTGAAAGTCATTATTCCCCTGCTGAGCTTGTTACCCCTTTTCCTTTCAGGAATCTATTTGATTTTAAATACTGTTTTGAATTGTCAGTATTGTATGTTGTTGTATTTGGTCTAGCTGAGATTAAGTTTGTTTGTCCTGTGGCATCCCTCACAGTGCTGTGCTGTGCATTGGTGGCTGGAAAGGTGTTGATAACACAGCAGTGTTTTGGGCACTGCTGAGCAGGGCTGGCACAGTATCAGCGCTGTGTCTCGGTATTCCCCCCCATCAAGGGGCTGGGAGTGGGCAAGATCCTGGGAGGGGACACAACCAGGCCAGCTGACCCAAACTGACCAAAGGGGTATTCCATACCATGTGACACCAGTTCAGATATAAATCTAAGAAAAGGAGGAAGAAAGGGGGGCATTTGTTATTTACAGTGTTTGCCTCCCAGAGCAACTGCTCTGTGTGCTGAAGCCCTGCTTCCCAGGAAGTGGCAGAACAGCACTCGCAGATGGGCAGGAGAGAATATTTTTTTTTTCCCTCTTTGCTTGTGCATGCACAACCTTTCACCTTTGCTTTAGCAAACTGCCTTATTTCAACCTATGAATTGTTTTCCATTCTATTTTCACTCTCTCTCCAGCTGAGAAGGTGGGAATAGCAAAGCATGTCAGTAGGCACCTGGCACCCAGCCAAGATCAACACATCAGTGTTATTTCTTTTAGCACCTTGTCAATATATATTTACCCCCTCAGCTCTAATCTTAGCCATTTTTATTTTCATCCTGACTTAATTTTTTCTGTGTATGACAAGCATTTGTTCCTGTCTTAGCTACAATGTATGTATTTTTAAATACCAAATTATAAACACTTAGATAACATTCTGTGTGGATGATCCATTGTACTGTTAATTCATAGCTCATAATTTGAAAGAGAGTCACTTTAAAGAAACATGGAAATGTATAGAGGGCAAGAATAATGAGTCTGGGTTTGGAGTTAAACTGAGGTTTCTCCAATGGGTCACAGCTTAGGAGACTGAATCACAAATATGATAACATACTTGAGTTGCTGCAGAAAGTCTTGAACCCATAGTGGGGCCTGCCTTGCTCTGTCTCCTTTATGTATAAACAGGTCAGTCAACAAAAAATGATGAAATGCCTTCACTTCAGAATTTGGTATGTTAAGGAAAAACAGCCCCAGTGAAAATTTCCTTCTTTCTAGGACTCTGTAGTTTGCTCTCATTGCAAAGGTTTGCAAACTTCCAAATTAGGAGCAGAGTATACAGCTGTGGATAATGTTTTCTCTAGCTATTTATGAATCTGTTCATTCATATATACAAAGGCTAGTATAATTCACAGTTCAAATATTTTTAAAAGTCACTTACTACATTCTTCTCTGCAATTACTTTAAATTTGCTGTGGGGTTTTGCTGGACTCATCTCTTTCAAGAACAGTCTTTCAAATTTTATATAAAGCAGACTTAAAAAAAGTTTATTAGTGGTCTATTAATATTTTTGTCAAAAATGGTAACCACTCCATGTTGCTTGTTTTTGTTTTCTAGTTAGTCAAATATTTTACTAGCTCTAGGCTATAATATCTGTCATTTATTGTAAGAAATGGGGTGGAGTAGAGTTCTTCCAGTCACAGCTGATGACACATAATTATATACTAGAAAATAGAACTCCCCGGGGAAAGAAAGAATTCAGATCATACTCAAGTGAAATTGTTTAAGGCTATTTTGGATGGCATGAGTATTTATGAGCTCTATGAATAATAAATGAACTAATGTTGTAGTTCAACAATTTGGAGACAACCTCATCTGACCGTTGAGAAGATGTTGGATTTCTGGCAATAATGAAAGTGCATAAATATTAATACCTTAAGAAAATAAAACCTCTTATCACTCTATAATGGTTAAAAGTACATAAAATGCAATGAAAATAAGAAACGTATTGGGTAATGAAATTTGTGATAGCTATGTTTCTTCATTTATAGTTTAAAACCACATTAGGTATTCTCTCAGTAGCAGAAGCTATTACCTGTTCAACCAGTTACTTTGCCAAGAGTATTAATTACTTGTTGAATTGCAGTGCTGTAGAAATATGCAGATGCACAGAAATTTTGTAAGCCTTTGCAGATAACTTTTTGATATACTTTATATACCTGTCCAGAAGATAAATGAATGCTACCTTATTCCAGGTAAGTTAAAAAAATAAAAAAAAAGAAATAAGCCCCATTTAAAAGAGCTTTTATCATACTCACTTTGTAATTTTATGTTATAGACACAAAATGACCACACAAATGCCAGTAAATGCCTTTTAAGCACTTTTCTGTTTGAAAATGTTTGTAGTTACAAAGCTAGTTAACATCCTTTGGGAGGTTATTCTTTCTTTGCAACATAGTTAATTCCACAAAAATTGTGCCATACCTAACATGTAAGTAATTCCTGCATGCTTTCTATTTTTTTTGATCATGATTAGAATGACTATAGAGCAGGAAAAAATATGAAACTAGGATTTGCCTTTATTTATTAAAATCTGAGGACATGCACTTCCCACACTGGTCAAATTGGGGATCAACACTTGTAGCACACTGCATAATTAGGAAGATAAGAAGCACCCTCTGAATTGAGAGTCAGGATATTTCTATTCCTTACACTTGGTTTTACAGGAAAGTTTATTCTTGCTGAGGGATTTCTATGCCTGCATGTGGTGGTAGTTGCATTCTGGGAATCTTAAACATCCTGGGAACTGGATCAAGAGTAGAGAGAAGACAGAAAATGTTAGAAAACTTTTGCAACTCTGCAAGTCACATATGCTTATTTCCCCGGTGAGTCCAGCAATATGGTGCAAGTTTTTTTCATTCGTTTTCCTACAGCTAAGATGTCAGTTATGTCAAACATGGAAAGAATATTTTCATCTCTGAATGTGATCATCATAACCAGGAATGGTAAAGGATTAAAAAAGCAAATAAATGAGAAAAATTAGTTGCTCTTTTCTCCTTTCAATGAATGTAGTAATTCTCTTCAGTTGCCTAAACATGTTTCTGTATCATCACACAATTTCACATGAATACTCATATATTTATATATCAGATCTAAGTGTTAAATAATTAAAGGATCCCTAGCAGGACAGGACAGACATAAAAGAATGAGGATATGAACAATTTTATAAGCCTGATTCCAAAATGTAAAGTAGTACCAAGGTTACAACTACAGTTCAAAGTCTAAGGTAGCAGCTACAAAACATATCTGGCTTTTTCCACAGCTTGATACAACTCTGTATAATCAAGCCACTTCATGAACTACACTTCAATCAAAAAATACAGCTTGGAGAATGATAGCCTGATAGAATTAGAATATTAGGAGAATCAAACACAAAAATTGCACACAGTCTAGGAAAGAATATTTTATTGCAAATTACCACAATGCATATGAAATATGAAAAAACTTGCCTGTGCCATAGGCCTGCATTGTGATTTTGCTGGTTATACCCAAGCTAACAGAATTAAGCATTTGGTAATTCAAGCACAGTGTAAAAAGGAACACCTGGGAGCAAGTTATAAGATCCTTCAACAAGGAGGCCATTATTTCTTTTCCAACACTTAACAAACAATAGTCTCTCTTAGTATTGTCTTGATACTGAATAGCCTCTACTGACCTTGTTTTGTGTGGTGTTCTTTAAACCTCTCTTGTGTTACATGCATGGACATACGTGTGCATCCACATATAGACACATACAAAGGCTATTTCAAAATTTTTGTTTAGTACCAGTAAAAATTCCTAACATTAAGTGGTTCCAATTATTCTAAAACTCTTGGTGCCTAAGTACTCTTATATAGCTGCTACATTAGAACTGTGTGATCCCCAAAATTCTAGACATCCATCTCATTTCTAACAAGGCATTAATAGGGTCCAAGATTCACCCTCATTCACTGAGCAACATTAAACATGAATAATTGGAGATACTCATGCTATTTTTAAACAGCTAAGGGAATCTCTATACCAATAATTTATTTAAACCATTAGCAGTAAGATGGCAATATTGAATCCATTAATAATTTCCATTTTATTAATTTCTGTTTTACTTTTCTGAATGAGAAGTATAAACCTATCCTAATTATAACAATTTCTAGAAAACTGAGGGTCTTTTCTACTTTCTGTTAATTATGATAAAGCATGGGTACCATTGCAGTTGACCAGTGCATGTTGGAGAGGGCAAGGCATACTTTCCTTTGAGATACTCCTAATAGGAAGAACAAGAAAACCATAAAATCTGCAGGTAAATGTTGGTAAAACCAAGATCAACTAAATGCATCGTTGAAAAAGTGTTGAGGTCATTCTCAGGGCTAAATGCAGATATCCTATATAGTCTGTGAACAACTGAGTCTCATACTGCTGAAGCTGATGATCCAAGTCTTCTCATAACAGCCTCATCTCTCTGAGGTCAAATGAGTTTCCTTCACTTTTGCAAGATGTTTTTTTCTTGGGGAAGGATACTATTTCACACAAAAAGAAATTATAGTCTTCCCAAGTTTTCTATCACCTTTATTAATATATAATGAAACATCCTGGTTTTAAAATGTTACATACTATAGTGTGCTTTCCTCCCTCATACCTTATCATCAAATACTCTCATTTTGTTTCAAAACACTACTTACTATAGCAAATAATGTACTAGAGATTAAATATAGGGAGTATAGCTGTCATCTAGATAGATAATATCTACATGTAATATGAGACCAATGTCTTAGGTTTCTGCTTTTAAACATATGTTTTTCTGACACATTTTAAATCTTTCCTGTTTTCCAGATGTAGCTTATCTCGATAAAATGTTTCTGTTCTTTAATCACTTACTATCTAAAAGTATGAGAAAAAAGTAAGTCATAATTTGAAGTCAGCTTCTGAATATATAATAATTTTTTTTCAGTATTAGGAGAGTCAAGCATTTGGAGCAACCAGATAGGTTGTGAAATATCCATCCTTGAGAGTTTTCCAGACCCATATGGGTAGACTGGTCTGATCTATCAGCTGATCCTGGTTTGAGAAGAAGGTTGGATTAGAAAACTCATCAGGTTCCTCCCAGACTGAATTTTCCTATTAACCTATGCTGCTAATTGAAGTAATTATTGAATGTTAGGTGTCTTAAATTTTCACTTACTGACTTTTAACTTCCTGACTCTAACTTAATCCTAAACTCTCCCTACAGTTTCATCCAGCCATACATATAAACAGGACTGGTAAAGTCTACCAGTGGCAGGGACTGTGGAACTTAGCACTAGAGCACTATCTTAGAGAACAGAAAGTATGTTCCTCCTTTCTTATAGCCTAGACATTTTGCATCCTAGGTACTATAAGTGAAACCTTGTTTTTTCTATCATGTCCCATCTCTCCCTCTAACATCCAGGTTAGATAGTTGCAGGTTTAATCTTATTTTGGTCTGCTTTGGTTTATACGTTAAAAGAGACTTCACCATGACACTTTTGCTTCATGGCCTAAGGATAAAAGGAGGCTTGACAATTAGGCATAACTTTATTTGCAGAACATTGGTGTCTTCTGTTTCATAAGAAATGGAAAGTTACCTGTGAAAAAATAGTATCTCTGGCTTTCCACAATTTCCCCACCTTTATCCTTAGTCTCTGTGACCAATTAATTGTTGAAACTCAAGATCAGATTTAAATTGAAACTTAAGATTGGAAGTTTTCTTCTCATGCTGCCTGTTTCACTGCTAACTTCACACTTTTATTTCCATTCTATTCTCCTATTTACACTTTCTGGTCTGTACTGGACTGTATTTCACTTGAACTGGTCAGTTTCTTTCTGTCACATCTCCAGAAGAATACCATCAACAATCTACAAGTGCTGTTTAGCATTGTCTTGGAGCTGTAAATTAAAAGAGCATGAGCAAAGATATAAGAGGCAATAGTTGTTAATCATCTTTATGTTGTATATTAACATAGATTGTGAAAATTTTTAACAGAGAAGATTTTCATATAGAAGACTAAGGAACTATCTTTTAAGCAAAGGCCCCTCCCAACAAATTTCTAAGTAACTGTTCCAAAGTATGATGCTTTGTGATGTTTTTTAAAAAAGTCTGGAAATTATTTAACATTGGCAAACAATATATTATTTTCTGCTTTAATGCTCAGAAATAAATGAGCTGTTTTATATGACATTAAAGCTGAAACAAAAAAGGAAAACCACAAAGAAAATCAATCTGAAGCAATCACTTGCAACGGAAAAACATATACCAGAACAGATGAAGTTTATTGATGTTTGGAACAAATGAAAGTAGATCCTTATAATGAAAATAATTAGACTGCCTTAAAAATAATTGATATTACCATCATCTAGTAAAATATCTGTTCAGATATATTTGGAGAAATTAATGCTTGCCATTACTAAAGGCCAGTGTGGTTCAGAAACTAAGCCAAATTAGACACCTGTTCCCTCTGCCTTTAAATATTATTGTATTGCAATTATACATTTATTTATATCCCGGTGTTGAAATCCTAGCAATGTCCTACAGTAATCATCTCTGGAGTATTCTGTGCACACACACTACAGTTATTTTGCTTTCAGTGTCTTTCAGTCACTGTCAGCTATGGATCATTAAGTGTTAAGCATACCATGCCATAAGAACAGATTCACTCTCTAGGTCTAGTTCTGGATGAGAACAGTTAGTATGCATCAATGAAATATTGTGGGATTTGAGATGATGGGTAACAAGCAAAGTGGTTTCAGCTTCACTGTATGCAAGGAAAATTCAAGAACATATGTAAAAAGCTGGCCCCTTTTCTAGATCTTAGTTTGTAATTTCTGGGTGAAACTCTTCTCTTTCTGTGCCCAATGAGTTCATTGTGATCAAAATGTATGTCACCCAAAGCATTATGGAAATCCAGAAGTTATGATCTGTCCATAGCTGAAAACTTTCTGTATTTTTATAGAACCATTGCAGTTGAACTGAAGCTATTTTCATGATTTACTGGAAAATAAATATGACTCACACTCCCATTCAGTGCACTCCTGCATCTAATTGAAAAGACTATCAGGTTGTAAACCAGAAGGAATATTTGCCCATGCACAAACTTCAAGCTCTCTGGTCATGGGCATGAATCTTGTGTGCTCAGGAAACTTGTACCCTCTACAGTTTATTCATGTCCTGGTGGGGATCTTATACAAATTCAATAACTGAACATTTCTTGGGCTGACATAAAAAATTTGGATTATAATTTCTATTGTCCTTGCTTTCTCCCTTCCTCTGTAGTTTGACATCTCTCTAAAACAAAACAGAAACAGAGTTCTGTCTAAACACTAGGAACTATATCTCACTGATCTTTAACATTCAGATACTTTCGAAAGAAGTGGTGTCCTACATTTTCCATTTGTTAGTATCTCTTTCCCATAGGTTAGCTTCCTTTATAGGGAATGCCAGCTTCTTCTTTCCTTAATTATCTCTGTCCCTCCAACCTACTACAACAGAGAGAAAGCCCTTGCCTGAACAAAGTAGTTAGAAGGGAACTTTGTCTTTTCCCTCTGCAACCTAACGCCAGCTTATATACATGCCTGTGGGTATCTACAACTGAGTGAATATCAACTGAGGAAGCATTTAAAGCTTTGTGGTACGAATTTAAATCAAGCCAGATCCTAGGCTTCTATATTTTCAGTTTCCCTATTGCTTTCCAACCCCTGGCAGAGAGGCAGACTTTTTAGCATAATTCTTGCTCTGTTTTCCCATCTGTAGATATCAGTTTGTGATTTGTCAGTTGTGGTGGTGTATATATGCAAGTTAAATGACTCTATAAAGACATAGGAGAAAAAGATCTTTGTAATAATAAAGCTCTCTACTATTCCTCTGTTGTCCAATAAAACCAAAATTAATTTTTCAAGAGATTTGAAAAACGGTACACATTTTCTTCTTCAAATATTAACTATAAAATGCAGACTAACAGAAATAAAAAATACTTTCAAACTATTTCAGCTCACTGCAGTAGAATAAGACCTGAGTAAATTCTACCACTCTCCCAATAGCTTCTTCAGCTGCAACTTAAAATGGCCTGATTAGATAGTGGCTCAGACTATCCCGCTAGAAGGAAATAATTTTTCTGTCTATCTTTTTTCTGAGCTTTCAGCTTCTGTTGCATACACATGAACTCCAAATACTGTTCTCCATAAAAAAGTCCCTTTAGAATGCAAATGCCTCCCAAAATAATTCTGCCACACTGAATCTGGCTCCCCTGAGCCCCACCCTGTAAAATAGCTTATTTGTCATTTATATGAAATAGATATGAAAAATACATTGAAAAAATCCCAAATTAAACAGATCTATTTTTGACTGCTATTAACTCATTAACTGCCACAACTAACTCTATAAAATGTTTGCAAAAAATGTGTTGCACAGCTTACCCATTCTTTGCTCAGTCATCCTTTGTGTTCAGTACTAACCTAAGCTAATTAGAGTAAATAATGATGCTGGAATCTCTGGGTATTATCTGGTCAAATCCCAAAAAATAATCAGATTGTTCAGGACCTTGACCAGTCAGACCATGTCACATCTATTTCTGGTAAAACTAAAAAAAAATTGGAAATCCTCTGTAGTCTGGTATGATTGTGATATTACAACCCTGTTGCTCTTTCTAAACACTTTAGCAGCTTTCATTTAAAAATTAACTCAATTAGGTAATTATTGTAACAATTTTAATTCTATAGCTTCTTAACTATATAATTAATTGCTAAGTATGACTAATACCCGTATTTACTCTCATTTCCTGAAGTCTTCCATATATGACATTATTAACATCCTGATAAAATTACTTGTACATATATTACCATAGAACCTTGGAAGCAGCAGCATATTTCTATGAATTTTCAGTTAAAACTCAGCATTACAAAGCCAGTGCAAACTTAAGGTTTTCCAGCTGCTGTTCACAGTTCTTATTTAAAGAAAATATAAAGTTTGCAAAATTTCTTCTGCTTTAAAGCAGTAAAAAATTCAGTGCCAAATTTTTATGATTGCCAGCAAAGACTGTAGAGCCATGGCAGTTTACATTATCCAGCCATTTGGCTTCTGACAGTGAAAAGCGTCAAAGAAGTGACTGCAGTGTTATTAAATGTTAAAAGTCCACAAAAAGAGTTTGATGTCAGTGTCTTAAACAGTATAAATGAGTGAAGAGATAGCAATAAAACATATGAGAATCTAGACCACCTCATCTATGCAATGCAGCATGAAAAGAAGCATCTTCCTAGTCACCAGTCGGCACAACTTGTGCTCTGGAAACTTCCCTCATGAATTCCAAGCAGGGAAACAAAACATGGCCATAATGTTAGGAAACTTTCTGACTCATGTCCCAGGTTTTATCATCAGGGAGAAAATGACCAGTGACTAACAGAAATATGAAGTTAGGAGAGGCAGTGGGAACATTGAGTAGTGTTTATGAAAACCCCAGATGTATTTGAAGCTTGATTGTAGGTTAAGGAAAGATGATTTCTGGAGGTTACTTGTCTTTGGTTAATTGCTATAATCTGTATGATTTTCAGCTTCTGGTTAAATGTGACTCTCAACTATTTTTGAGTGGTTAGATGGGTGATATAGCCAGCATACTTTTCATGTCAATTTAGTTAGAATTTTAGAAACTTATCTTTCAAATTGTCAAGGAAATGTGTCAAATTGTTCAAGGAATATTTCTACCCTCTAGCCTTAAATCAAGGTACACTTCTTTCTGCCAACTTGCAGTATTTAAACTCATTCATTCCTACTTACAGAAAATCCACATTAATAGTAATAATTTAAAACTGTCACTCAGCAAGTCCCAAGCATCTCCCTTTTTCAGAGAACTGCAGAATCGTGGAAAGGCAGAGATATAAAGAGACCTACATCATCTACCTTAACCCCTCTGCACAAAGGTGTACTAGATCAGATTGATTAGGGCCATATTCTCTTAGGTTTTTAATATCTGCATGGGTGGAGACTCCAAAACCTCTCTTGACAACCTGTCCAAGTACTTAATCATTCTCAGGGTTATTTTTTATTTTTTAATGTTTACACAGAATTCCTGTATTTCAGTTCATACCCATTGCCTCTTGTTCCTTCACTGGGCACCACTGAGAAGAGTCTGCTTCTGTCTTCTTCACCCTCTCTCATCAGGTATTTACACACACTTATAAGGTGCCTTCTTGAGTCTTCTCCAGGCTGAAGAGTCCCAGCTCTCTCAGCCTCTCCTTATGTGACACATTCTCTTATCCCTTAATAATCTTTGTGGTTGTACACTGGAGTCACACCTTTGAGTCCAAGTCTCCCTTGCAGAACTGACAGCACTCCAGATGGGGGCTTGCCAGGGATGAATATAGGGATGGAATCACCTGTCTCAGTCTGCTACCTTTCCAGTTCCTAATACTTAGAACCCTCACACATATATAAACTCTTTAAAAATCAGTTCCTTTCTTCCAGGTTCATTGTTGTCTACTGAGTATGTTAAAATCAGATGTTTTGCACATTTTCTCTTTAATACTATTGAATAGGTAAAGCGATGAAATTGGACAAGAGCCCTTGGGATTCTGAGAAGTAAAATAGCCTCTTAAAGTCCAGTGCCCTGTAACAGTATAGTCAATGTTGACAAAAGAAATGAGGTAAATTTTTACTTAGCAAATGAAACAAAAATTGCAATCCTTCTAATCTGCAAAGCCTATGTGGTCTAAAGATGACTTTCCTCACAACTTTTCTAAATTGACAAGAAGAAAATTCCCTGGTTTTGCTTGCAGTGCAACACTATTTTTCACACTGCTAAGCTGTAGCCAACATACTATCAAAGCTTCAAGAGGAAGTCAGTGTGCCAGGTCTTTCTTCTCAGTTTAATATCCCTGACAGTAGACTGAATATCGATGACAGCATTAAATGTCTTCTGGCAGGGCTTTGCTAAATCTGAAAGTAAAAAAAATTGAAAAAACATATAACCACTCAGTAAAAGCATGCATGAATCTTTAAAGTCAGTATCTCCTTATGTGCAAATTGAAACACGAAATAATTGAAAACTGTACTTTTTTAAAATTTAACTCTCTCTGGAATGGCTAGTGATGAAGCAACCGTGAATAAAATATACAGTAGTGGAAAGGGGTAAAGAAGAAGGTGATATGCCAATTTTATCACAGTTCTGAATTTTCAGTAGATACTTTTTATAGTATTTAAGGGATACTGAATAGAATGACAGTAAAAAAGTGGCAGGTATTGCTCTAATAACTCCCTTAACAGCTTTCTGAGGAGCACATTGAAAAACATATTAAATTTTGAACAAGACAGTTAAAACTCTTGCTGAAAAATGTGCAAGTTTTTTTATATACCGGTTTTAATAAACACAACAGAATACTAAATATGAACAAGTCATATCCCCGGGTTACCGTATCTGTGTAGAGGTAATTATTTTTCCAGTACTGGCAATCTGGACAGGATTATAAAGATAGGCAATATGACTGCTAGTGCCCTAGTAGGGCATAATGCAATGCATAGAAAAAACCTACATGCTCTATCTACGACCATCTATTTGCTTTTTGTCTCTTTTTATTCCTCTGACCCTCTGAGTAAGTTCAGGAATAAAATTGTGGCCCAGACCTGAGAAATCGATATATTTTGCTTTTGTATCAAAGCTCAGTAGATGGTTCCTTTTGTACTGGTGGAAGCCACTTAAGCAATAATAAAAAAGCAGTATGGGAAGATGCCCCTGCATGCATTCATTTTTGAATCAGAAAATATTGTGAGTCTTGAGTACAAATGCTGTCATGTATTTAAACTACCCATCTCAAGTATTTATTCAAAGCTCATTTTCACAGAGCAGGTGAGGATATTGTTACCAGACACCAAGTAAAGCCAGAATACCAAGAATGGTTTTACAGGCAAAGAGAAAGATCTTTTCAGTCTCAAAGTTGCTATTGTTGATTGGGGCTGTTGCTGGTGATACAGATTTATGATCAAGGCACAGGTTATTTACAGCATTATTGTAAAATAACTTTGCAGATTTCCCATGATTTACTATGTAGTTTATGCAAGACACCAGGTGGTATTTTACAGTAGCTGGGGAAATAATGCTACTGCTCACTGCAGCCTTCTGACGGTGACAAGGATTTATGATGCCACCTGAAGATGAGAGGTTATGGAGTAAAAAGAAGGCCTTTGTTCTTGTATCTGCCCCTGGTATCCCACTACCACTTTCCATGTTTTGACATCTTGAATTAAAGTACAGAAGAAAAATGGCCTTGCATGGCACAGGCACCATTTTGCTATGAGATCAGTTATATTCTACCCATGGGAAAATTTTTATTAGAAACTCATTAGCATGATCCTTCATTATTTCTTACAGGATTAATGACTATTGGCATATCCATTTTTAAATGCCTAACCTAGCACCCCTTTCAGAAACAAAACACTTTACAAAATGAGGCACATTTTAGGTATTATTCTTTAACAGCCTAGTAGAGATATGAATCTTTCTTATTAATACAATTTTTCAAAGGATTTTTAAAATATATTATCTAGAAATAGAAGGGGAGTCAATAAGAACCTAGATACAAATTATATTAGAAGGATCTCTGTCAAATGATAAAGTAGCTGCAGGTAAAAATGAAATTCTTCTGTATTTATAGGGATTCAAGCAGATGGAATTCAGAAAGACTCAATACTTAAATTCTCAGGAATTTCAGAAGTAGTCCACAGAAATAACTATTACTAAAATAAAAATAACAACATAATATTTTCAACTAGGAGGGCAATCTTTTTCTGAAAATATGAGAGTGAAATTAATAGTTTTTAAGCCATGTTTCTTATCTGACTACCTACAGCAGACTCACAAATTCTAATAGAGCTGGTTTTTAATTTCAATAGAAACTTCAGGTGCAAACAATGTATTTATGCACTAAATCTTGTAAAAGTACCTTTGAATCACTCACAATAAGTAAATCAACTACAGTTTGTGTTGATCTCAGAAGATAAATTAAGTCTCAGTACTTCTGAATATCAAAACATTAACTAAGAAACTTTGACCTACTCTGATTCTTTCTTTCTTCTAGGACTTTTTCTTGAGTGTCTCACACAGTAATGAAAACACTGCAAATTTGTCTGCTCTATGTTCATAGAAACTCACAAGATGGCACTCGGACTCCCATCAAACTTTCTTCCTTCTACCTGTTCCCCTTCTTTTGCTCCCCCTGCAAATAGAAGAGCAAATGAATGTTCTTCCTGAGGTAAAAAGCTTTTATTTTTAATTTTCATAAAAGGACAAAGCAAGAAAGCATGGAAGAATTAAATGGGAAGTATCACAAACCAGCTTGAATCACAGAGATGAAAGAATAGTTTGATAGTGTGATCAGTGTCATCTGTGAGTGTTTATCTCCTCCTTGACATCTTGATGCTCATGGTTTGATTGTGAAACTCATATCTTTCACTCCCTTGGGACTTACCTTTTGGTTTGGTCTAAGTGCAGAACTAGACTGTATGACATATACTTAGGTTCTTTAAGAGTTAATTTGTAGGTTTAATATTCGGTGATTTTGACATTAAGAGGGTTCTGGTTACTCTGAATATGAACTATAGAATTTGCTGGTGTTATGTCCTATAGAAAGAGACTTTGCAGAGGTGCTAATTCTCCTCAAGATGTATCTGGGATGACTAAAGTAGTAAGCAGTCCTAGCTCTTTACCTTGACCATATGAAAAATTTTATTTTTCCAAACATAAGGATATCCTTGAATCTATCCTGAGTGGGATACTTGCTCACTCCTGACATGTTTAAAGTCTAGAATATTAATATAAGCTACTTAACGAAAAAGTAAGAAGCTGACATAAATCTGCTGGTGGACTAAGAAGGACCAATGCTACTTTAATTCCCTGTCTGCACAGTGTGATGACCCAAGAGCGAGCACACATTCTGCTGAGCTGTGTCTGTTGCCAGAGCAGTGCTTTGTCAGATGGAGATGGGCTTAGGGCAGTATTCACTTGTACTGATATACTGAGTATCCTACTAAGTGTATCAGTTCCCCTGTATTCAAATACATTCCACGTAGCTTCATTAACAGATACACAGGGTTTATGCCTAAATTGGAGGGAAAAATCCCCAAATATTGAAATACTAACAGTCATGGCATAGAAAGTGCTGAAAAAAATTAAAATGCATTTCATAAAATAATTTAAAATAAGCCTCTTTACAGTACTTCTTTTAACACTAGAAATTATTTGAATATATTTCTTTACAGTGCATTATATTGTATAAAGAACATAAACTTTGTTCCAGAAATAGAAGTTTTTTCCTCTCTTTAGGAATATATATTAAACTCAGACTGCTTTTCTTCAGTTATTCAGATAACTTAGGTTATAATAGACATTATGATTTTATGGAAATGATTAATACTGTAATCTGAAGAAAAGCTATTAAGTGTAGAAAAGATAGGGAGGAGCTACAGAAATGTCATTTCCCACTGAATAATCCTCCTGAAGGAAAGTAAAATTAATCTGATACCTTTATATTAATGGCTCAGAGTGGATCAGAGAGCTGAGATCTATGAATTGGGAGATTACCACTAGGACTGTACAAGTATAGAATCCTCTATAACAGACCAGACATTTGAATTCCTAGTTGTTTTACTTTCACTATATATTTTAAAGCGTAGGTTTAACAGTGCCTTGGTAATTCCATTTTATTGCCTCAATATTTTTTTTTAATACATCCATTATTCCACAATCCAGCTCACACATAATACCTTGGTCTCGATCCAAGCTATACGGATCTCATTCATTAGCAAAATTGAACAAACTAGATTAATTGGTTGTCTCAGTTAATATTTCGTACAAATCAAAACATTTCTTATTTCTTTGAATCTGAGAAATAAACTGCATTGTATCCAGCTGATTACCATCACCAGTTTAACTGACCTAACTCTGTGTAAGAGGAGTGAAGCTGCTCGTCTCTCAATAGGCTGAGAAGAGGATTTTGACTAAAGACATTTTAATTAAATCACTTCATTGACTGAGTGAGAAAAAAATTTCTACTTTCATTTTCTTAGAGCTTCATTGCTTCTACAGTTCTAACAGAAATAAAAGTAATCTGAATCCTATTACTAGTAGTAAAATGCATAGATATACTTCACAATTAGATCAAGATGAATATTGGTGAATTGCTAACTAACAAACTAAAATACTAGCTCAAGAATTTTGCTGAAATGTTTCAAAATTCACCAAGTAATGTTTTCAGTTATATAAATATTTGTCTAGAATTGTTCCTCCAGAGTAAAGACAAATATCATACTGGAAGAATAAAATACTTCCACTACACTTTTCCGTTACTAACTATACAAGTATATTAACTTTTAATTACACAACAAAAATTATATTAAAGAAATGAATAGATTATGGCAGGTGATTATTGATGGTGTTTAGTCTAATATGTGCACTGCTAAGCACAGAAATTGGTAAAAATGAATAAGGATTTTTTTTTTATTTTATATAGTGAAAATCTGATAATAATTATTACTATGTTCTTGCCAATACAAATGTAGTTAATCATTATTGATTCTAGCTGAAGCATATGCTTAAAATCAGAAGGATCTAACTATTTTAGTTAAAGCAAAATTCTGTTTAATCAAAAAATATTGACTTTTTTTTTTAATCTGGTCTGAATATATTTTAAGTCAATCTATTAAATGCTTTTTCACCTCAAACACTAATATCAATAGATGATAGCATGTAATTTCTTCATGCATATTATGTCAGAGAAATTGAATTTTCTTCTGTTTTTTTAATTTGCACTTTTCTCCATATAATGCAATTCTTTTTTTCCTCTGCCTCTATTTTAATGAAGGAAACAGATTTCTTATTTAATGACTCAGCACTGACAAACTTCATATAGTTTAATTCCCAAGCAACTTTTGTAGTAGTAATGAAAACTGCCATGTCCTAACAGGCCATTCACTAAGCACAGTGAAAAAAGGAATTTTGCACGTGGATTTATAGATGGCTGAGACTTAGTTGTAGATTTTCTTTTTTGGTTTGAAATATATTAATAATAGCATTGATGCCAGTTATAGCTGAATAAATGATTTCTTTCCTTATTTTCCTATCTATGCTATGAATTATGAGGCAAAAGAATGAATCTTTAATTACCATTGCCTCAAAGCATCTAAGTCATTAAATGTGAAGAATCAGCTAATCAGATTTTTTGGTGTGTGGTCCATACATAACATGATCAATAGAAGGTTTTCTACCCTTATACTAATGCTGAGACTAGTACTCTATTCCCTGGTTCTTTTTATTTCCCACAAATTTATTCATATATCCAGAGCTGTTATTTCAATGACACTATTCTGAGAAGATGATCAGAGGGCTTGAGCACCTCCCCTATGAAGACAGGCTGAGAGAGTTGGGGCTGTTCCGCCAGGAGAAAAGAAGTTACCAGGGAGACCTTATAGCAGCTTTCCAGTACCTAAAGGGGGAATCCTAGAAAGCTGGAGAGGTGCTTTTTACAAGGTTATATAGGGATAAGTTGAGGGAGAATAGCTTTAAACACAGAGGTAGATTTAGATTAGACATTAGGAAGAAATTCTTTGCTGTGAGGATGGTGAGTTACTGAAACAGCCCAGGGAAATGGTGGGTGTTATTTGAACTGTTCAAGGCCAGGTAGGATGGGACTTTGAACAACCTGGTCTAGTAGAAAGAATCCCTGCCTATGGCAGGGGGTTTGGACTAGATGATCCTTCCAACCCAAATCATTATATGGTTCTATTTTTAATTTAGTACATTACTTGGTACTTTTTTCATTACTATCGATTTATCTACCTTGAAAGCCATCTACCACCTTTCAAAGTTGTATTATAAGATTCTTCTGCATCATCTTTCCCTTTTCACAGCAGTTAACCGACAGAAAGATGCTACATGAATACAATTCTATATAAATGGGATTTTGATTGATTTACTCTGTTTTATTATCTCTCTAGGTCATGTTACCCGGTGACCTGAACAATTTTTTAACCTTAGACTTAACTGCTCAGATGATTTAACACAGAATATCTCCATGTAGTTGCTATTTGTTCTTGTTAGCATAGTTCTCAAAACTCAGTTGTGCTATTTTTTAGTCCCTTGTAGCTAAAACTGCCTGTGGCAGGGTGATAATGGGTATGGATGCCTTGATGTTTTATTCACAGTTCAGTGACACTCAGAACACAACCTGGTTTGTTGCTGCTATGCTTTATGAGACTTTCCACAGGTTCTCTCTGTGACTTCCTTCAGCTCTGTCAGGCCATCCTGCACTTTCACCTAAGTGGTGGTAGTATGTCTTCCCAGTGCTCTCTCTACAATTTTTAGACTATCCCTTACTTAAATAAGCTTAGCTGCTCTCCTATTTCCTGTATACCTATTCAAACAATTCCTAGCTTTATTTCTACCTTATTACTAGAGTTGCCTCCTTGGTCTGTTGCTTTCTGTCAACTAGTCCATGCCAATCTGATGTGGAGCTCCCACGGAAAAATTCTTTTGCATTCTCAAGGAGTTTTTGCTAACTATTTGCTAACTCAACAGATCAAATAAGCTTGTGTGAAACCAGTAGATTTATAAATCTTGTGTGAACCTTTTAACTTTTGCAGCAGCCTCACTGCTAACCTATTAAGCTGGATCAGGAAGGGTCAGTAATGGCTAAAAACACAGCTAAAAATAGAATACTTTACTCATAGGGTTCTAATAACCACTCACAGAAAAAAAGAAAAATAAAAAAAAATGTTAAAGGGGAATCCTGTCAGGTGATCTTGCCTCAAAGGAGAGCCAATTGAAAAGTCAGAACAGCTTGTTCAGGGCGTTGGTCAATTGAGTTCTATACATCCCCAAGTATAAATATTCCTTAATGTCTCTGGACAATCTGGTTTAGTATTTTTTCACCTTCATTGTGATCTTTTCCCACCTAATTATACCTACTCAGAATGTTCTTTTTTGCAATTGTTGTCTATTGAAAAATCCATTTCTGTGTTCTTCTGACCAAGAACTGATTCTATTTTCCCTGTAACCTCCCACTAGGTAGCCAAAGAGATGAAGGAGATCCCCTCTTAACCTTCTTTACTTAAGCCAGCTCCCCTAGCACCTTCTTACTGTTTATGTAGTCCAGTTCCTTTTATCATCTTGCTTACCTTCTGAAGGACTGTCTCCAGGATGTGATTTTTTTTTTAACTGAAGAGCCAAAAAACAAACACAGTGCTCCAGGCATGGCCTCCAAAGCTGCACAATAAAGAAGAATAACCACTTCTCTTGATGGTCTGTCTGCACTTTTGTTAATAGAGGTCCATATGGCCTCATCCTCCATTGTCACAAGGTTGCACTGCCAACTTGAAATCTCTTGAAAATAAACACTATATTCCAATACTAACTGGGAATAGGTGAGAGCCCTGGTTTCTTAAGTGACTTACGCTGTCCAAGCAGAGAAGAGGTACTTTAGACATCTAGGGATCTTTATGCATAAAATTCACAGCTCTACTAGATTCCTTGACGCTTAATGTGTGCAGGATCATGCAAGAGGAGGTAAGATGAATAATGCAAAGATGCCAAACTAGGGTAAATTTGTCTCTGCTTTTGAATAATTTTTGATAGAAGTTACATAACTAATCCTTTTTCACTTCTTCACGTATGAAGAAATCCTGTAACGTTACTTATTTCACCTCTCAGACACATTTTGTGGTGATCTAGACACATTTTTGTGGTAATGATGTGGCTGTGAACCAAGAATTTGCATGGGACCATTGGCACCATGCAGACAAAGCTTGTTGCCTTTAAAGGAAGGAGTGACAATTGTGCTGTTTTCCTAATTATGCAGTATCTTACTTTCTTCCCTGGCAAAAAAATGTAGTTGTCGTACATTATGTCACATTTTCTAGCTCACAGATAGCTTATCTAATTGGGCTAGCTTTTTGGAATTTCCACAAAGAAAAAAGCCCAATAACCACCAACTCAAATATTATGACTCCTGTTGTGTCATTGCTTAATTAGGTCAATATAATTTTATTAGAAATCAAACATGGTCTTTGGTTCTTCCACTAAGACAGTGACCCTAACTGTGAAATGAAGCATTTGATAAACAGAATTTTACATAATTTTTAATCATTCTTCTCCAGGTCATTTGAAACACCTCTTTCTTGAAATTTCACTATAAAGCCTTTATTTTGCTTTCAATATCATAGGAATAAATTACATATAATATTTTTCCTGTCCCTTTCCTTCTTGGTGCTCTCAACAAAATCAAACATAAAATCTCAGATAAATATTGGGGAGAAAGGAGAAACTTCTTTATAAGAATCATAGAATAGCCTGGATGAGAAGGGACCTTAAAGATCATCTACTTTGAAGCCCCCTGCCATGGTCATGGACACCTTGCACTAGACCAAGGTGCTCAAAGCCCCATCCAACATGGCCTTGAACACTTCCAGGGATTGGACAGTGAGAAAGGCTGCCAGGGAGGTTGTGCAGTCTCCATCCATGCAGGTTTACAAGAGTGACTGCACAATGACCTGAATGAAGTGACCTGGTCTGACCCCCTTTTGAGCCTAACGCTGGACTGGGTGACTTCCCGAGGTATCTTCCAACCCGAATTACTCTGTGAAACTACAAACAAACTTAGAATGGTGAAATATAAAATGAAATAAAGACAGGGATTAATCAAGTCTGTTCCTTAACTCCTGAATTCAGTTGGACCATATAGTCAACACCAATTAATTTTATATTTCAAATAAAAGTAAATTGCAAAAATTGAAAAGTTTCAAGCAATCTAAGTTTGAGGATATTTCTTTGGAGATTTTGATTCAGTTTATAGCTGTGTATATCTGTGGACTATTTTGGCATTATTTTCTGGTGTTGTCCTGTCAGCCTATAAAGTTAAAAAGAGTGGACCCTCTTCTAAAACAGTAACAAAGGGAAACACTTGAAAAATATTAGAAATTTATGGGTCAATGTCTATTAAGTTGGAAGGATAGTAGTCTGAACATCCTAAGCATATGGGACTTTTTAATTCAGTATAACCTAACAATAGATTAATTGAAAGATGATTCCTTCCTCTTGTACATGGCCAAGGACAGCAACTAATTAAAACTCATTTGTTATAAAAGATTTATAGTTATGGAAATTAAACTGACTACATCAAGATTTTTTAAGAGATTGAATTTTCCTTTTTATAAGGGGATTAATAATATAAGAAATTGAATTCACTATAAAATGCAGTGCTTTTGAATACATGCAACATTATTGAAATAAAAGGAAAGGATTTTAATGAGTTGAATTAAAGTTGACTGCAACAGCAGGAACAAATGTGTGTGCATTTTTCCTAGTGATACAGTTTTTGAGTTCTTGTTATGCTTCACTATGCAATACACATAGATATAGCTAATTCTTTCCATAATGCTAAAAAAATCTCTTGTTAGGAAATATCCTAATACTTTATAATTATATATCACAAAAACATTTATGTTCTCAGTTCTCTCACTGGCTCAGATCCTGAGCAATTGTTAAATTCGTATCTTTTTCTTGATAGTGAGATGTGTCAGTGTCCAGCTGAAGGTTTGGTTAATTTGAATACGACTATTTTTGAACTTATTTGTAGCATTAGAGATGTTGGGTAAGATTCTAATGGAATGCATCTTAAGGAAAGTGTGTTCCTAAAAGCATTCAGCAACTGGGACAGACAAATTGCATCCTGGACGAGCTAAACAGTATCTTAGGTTTAATTTCTCATCTTAGATTAAAATTCTTTGTCCAGTGATTTTTCTGTTAAATCACTTAATTTAAATATACCTTTCATATATTTAGTTGGAAATCAGCTGCAAATGCTAATAATACCAAAACCACAACAATTCACTTTAAAGAATAAAAATAGGTGTTTTTAATATATTCTGTTGCTAACAATGTTTATTCAGAAACACACGTACCTTATAGAACAGCTTTGTCTTTCACATGGGTGCTTCGTGATTATACTGACATTTTTTCTTTTATCACTGTTAGGCTGCCCACAGTGATACTACCACTACATGCAATTCAGTGATATCATTACTTTTACACAGCTTTAGGTACCTCAGGATTATAGTCCTAAAGCAACACTCACTTCATTAAGAGTATTACTGAATATGTGAATAGTCACATAGAAATGAAAGGAGAAAGGCTGCCTCAGAAAGTTTTCTTTTTTTTTTTTTTCTGCTATTAAGACTTATCACAAATCTTGATAAGAAGCAAGAATAGAATATAAAGCACAAACTGAATCCTTATAAATATAAAGCATGCTTGAAGCATAATCATATACTAGAATATTTCCCTCAGTACCAAATCATAGGAGTACAGAATATTTCTAATTAAAACATAGTGTAGCTAAAAAGATTATCAGTATATTTTCACATATTTTAAACAGGCCCAGGGGTTTTTTTAGCATCAGAAATATACAACAAAGATATAGCAAAATAAATAAAATCACTTCTTAATTGCCCATTTCAACCATATATGAACATCATCCTATGATAATTTTTACAACATAAAATAATTTATGCTGAAATTGCCATCTTCATTTATCATTAATTCTACTGAAAATAAAGGCTTCTAGTTACTACAGGACAGAATAGCACAACATGTTTAGCTACAACCACACTATGCTAGAAGGGAAGAAATGCGCCATCATAGTAGTTAAAAAATGAGATTTCCTCTGAGTTCACATACCCTCCAAGCTAAAATGTGGTTTGATGTCTCCTGGTCAATTCATGTACTGGGGATTAAGTTAATTAAGAGTTGCCCTAGTCTATTAAGGCTCCCTGTAGACTAATTATTAAAATGCCTTGGACCATTACAAACCTACAGCAAAAGAAAGTCACAAAAAGGGTTGCTTATATTATGAGCACTTCAGTACCCAGTAGATTATCTTTTGCACTAAAGAGATTATACAATAGAAGGAGATTGCCTTCCCTTTTCCTTTTCTGCCATGAAAGGAATAGAAAAATGTACCAATAGAAAATCTGAATATTCATTAGTGTTTATTTTTTATATATTCATACGCATATACTTTTATCAGTTCTCAAATTCCTTATAGATGGAAAAAGTTTGCTTTCTAATTTCCTAATTTTGTATTCTTTTCCTAGATTGAGTTAGCATATACACAATGCTTAGGGATTTTAAAAACTCTAATTATAAAATTAATAAAAATGTATAAAATCATTAAGCAGAATTTCTTACAGAAGTGCTGAAGCTGTCTACAAGGTAGCTACTTAGAAACAGCAGGACATTTTCCCATATCGTACAACTTCCTAATTTTTTTCTGTCCTGCCTTTTAAAAAACCAGAAAAACACAAGGGCTCTGGGCAAGTGATTCTATTATCTCAACCCAGTTTCACACCTATGTAGCCCTGCTCATTTCACATTATCAAAACCATGGTGCAGAGAGAGCAATAAAACCAAAGAAGTGATAGAAGTGATCACATGGACTATATTCTTAAAATCTAATCTTGTTTACTCTTAATTTCCTCTTAATTCTTAACTGAACTGAATATCTCTCTAGCATAGATGCATTATATCTCTGACAACTGATTTTCCCTGAACAACGTAGCTGCCTGCTAGCCACCTGAGCTCATCAGATATTTCAGGAGAAGCATCCAGGGCAGCTTTGTGTGCTTTTCCAAATCCATCTTTGGATTTCACCTAAAATTACTAGCCATAGGTACAGCTGGTGAGGCCACTCAGCATGAAAGGAAATTGAGAGAGCAATTACGAGGTCTTTCTTAGATAGAATACTCATCTTCAAGTGTATTACAAGACAGAGAAACGTGAGATCGTATGCAAGAAGTACAAAACTGTTCAGTATAACTGAGTTATTCTTGTGCTTTGCTGTTGTACTGTGTGATTTAACAGTTCTGTTTACTTGATAAATATGGGCCATTTAAGATTGTACCATATGGATGAGAATGTTGTCTCTCTCATACACACATAGTGAACAAGCCTGTCTGTTTAATTGCAGACACACAGAAAGAGACTTCTGTATTTAAAATACAAATTAATCCTCTGCTCTTTCTACAATATCATTTTATATTTTAATTATTAATAGTTTTTGTTAATCATAAATTATGTATTAAAAGATACTTTTACAGTTTTAAATAGATTGTTTTCACAAAAATAACCCTCTTACCTTTATTTATGGATTTGCATACGTTTGCAGTGGAGAAATATTTTGCTGTAGTTCATTAATCAATGGTGGAGACAAAAGCTGCAATGGTATAGCTGAATGATAAGACTAACTTTAATATGTATTTAGTCTATATGAAGAGGTGTTTCTTATTAAAACTGTTTCCTTCAGGTTTAGAATTGTCAAAAGACTCGCCTAAGGCAATTCATATAATTAATTGGTGGAGTTTTATATATGCAGATCAAAAGCTGACCAATCCAGTTCAAAAACTTAAACATGGCTGCTTGATCAAATCACACAAAGCCACAACAACTCTAAAGAGAGAAAAAATAAACTCAAAAGGAGAAGCAGAGGAAATCAACAAAGAGGAGAGTACTTGCCTACTGTTTGTGATAGCAGTCTATTTCAGTATTTGAGCTGGTATGAAGTCTCTGTTTTAAAAACTTTCCCTTTTCAGAACAAGCTGTACCTCTCAACCCAGTGATCTAATTGGTTACCATAGGAACAGCTGAAGACTTTCAGGTTTTGAAAGTTGAACCTCTAATAGTTTCTATATATGCCTCCAGATCTAGCCTGATCCTGTGAAGGGATATTTAGGATTTTTAGACCCCTTCTGAAACCCCATAAAGCTACCTATATGCCTAGTAATTAATATAGAAAGAGATGTGACAGAAAAACCTAGTGATTACATGAAGAAGGCTATCTAGTTAAATGAAAGACTGTGGTGGATCAGCAAAGCAAATGAATGCAAAAAGAATGCCCTAGGATAAATTCAGAACCAGCAACCTCCTAAGCATAGTAACTGGAGATTCTTCTTCTGTTTTCTTAATTTCTAGTAAAGTTTGTATATTTTTTAGAACCTTTTAGCTCTATTTCAGTGGCACAATATTTACAGTTGGATAACTATGCATAATCTTTTGTATTCACTGGCAGCTGTTACAATTTTTTGCATTTAACATTTTTGAAATCTTGGGAGAAAAAGTACATGTAAAGATCAGAAAACCACAAATGTGCATTCCTCTTCCAAAAAATTATTCCAGTGTTTAGGAAACTGTTGGATTTAGGATTACTGATTTTTTCACCCTGCTAAGGCATCCAAGCAGTCTTTGCTGCCCTGACTGGCATCATTTGAGAGAAGAAGCATCAGCCTTTGCAAACCCCAGACCAATATTACAATATTGCTCAGCTGGCATCATCTACTATCTCTGTTAACACTGGTAACTTGAACTCAGTCATCACTTCTGCACTAGCTCAACTACCCTTCCTTTCTTTAACATTTTATAACCTTCTGTGCAGGTATTTTCTCTTCTGAATCCTTCTGCACAAAAGAATGCCATTTTAACAATCCCAGCTCCATAATCTTACCTTTCTTATATCTCTACAGATTTTCTCACAGCTCTTCCTGTGTGCATCAAGGGTGGGCATCTGTGTCTTATCCGAGTTCATCCTTGGAGTTGTGGATCCCCAGCCACTAAAAGAGGGAGAAAGGGGAAGTTTAGAACAGGTAGTTGCAACATTCATTCCCAATTTTTTTTTTAAATTGATGATGGAATGCATAAGTGAGGAAACAAAGGAGAAGTCAGAGTTGCCTTGAAGTGAGCAGATGAAAAAAGTCAGTGTCCACTGTTATCTGCAGAAATGCTTGTCCCCTTAGACCATAGTCAGTTGTTAACAAAAGGGTATTGCTCTCAAGAGGAAGATGGGACAGAGTGTTATGAGAAAGTAAGAAGGCTGAAAATCACCAAGGATAAAAAAGAAAGGAAAATCAGTCTATATTTTTGTAGTGGTTTGAATGTTATATGTAGATTTTAGAAATCTAAAATATTAAAGAAATAAACAAATAAGCCAAACTTAAAAAACAAAGTGCTAATGATTTATGTCAACAGATCTTGAGACAGACTAACACCATAGTTTTGTGTGACTGCTTATCTATTATTCTGTTTATTCTTATTAAAAACTGATGCATTGTATGTTTGTGTTCTTTGTATGAGTCCAGATGAAAACTAAGGAGATGGCTTTGAAAGGATGTGAAATACTAAAATATTCTTTCTTAACTGTTTTATTAAAATATTCAACATGCAAAAAATAAAACTATATGTCAGGATGTATAAGTTATGATTAGCTTGCCAAAATGAAAAGAATTCTTGATTTTTTAGCTTAAGACTGAGTATTTTGTTGCCCACATTGCCCTATGTTTCTGTTTCTTTCTTATACTGTGGCTTACACAGTCAGCACAAGTAGCATTTCACATCCATGGTGAAATCCTCACAAGCAGCACCTTCCTGCCTTACCAAAAAACCAAATCTTATCTTGGACATATTGCCTAACTCAGTCTGAATTTCTAATTTTTCAGATTATTTCAGAGGGACCTTCAAGCAATGTAACCATTCTAAAGAGAGAGTAGGGCTTCACAGAGAAATTCCTGAATACTAATGTTAACCCTTACTTTGACAAGAATAGTCCTGAGGTCTAACATTGATCATTTTCTTATTAGATAGGTCTTTAAATGTTTCTATGTTGTTTCCACTGTCTATTAAAATCTGACTAATCTCCATCTATGGAGAAATTATAACATTTTGAGGTTTAGTTCATCTTCAACAGAATTGTTCTTCAGTTTTAAGATCCAAAATTCTAGTTAGTGTAGGCAATCATTATAGGTGTACAAGCATATGACTCTTCTTCTGGACACAAAAGCATACAAGAAAAAGCAAGGGTGCTTCTCAGGGTAATCGTAATGGATCCATTTTTCAGGGATCAAAGCAGCATCTTTTAAAGCAGCTCTTTAACTCCTGTTATAAACTCCTACCTACTGCTGCTACTTCTCCAATCAGCTAATACTGTGAGAATCTCAATGAAAAAAAAGTCTTTCATGATATTTTCTCACAAAGTGAGTCTTGATACAGCTTCTGATAGAGGACAGGACCACTGGGGACTATAATGTTAGCACAGTGAGCATCTTTAGCAGTAACTTTGCAAGCCTTTTTATTGCTTTTCTCTTGCATTCTGACAGCTCTCAGCAGTAACATCTAGGAAGTTTTGAAAATATAAGCAAAAAAATTACAAGCAAAGGTACCAAAGAGATAGTTTTCCATATAATTTTAGCTAATACAAACTCAGATAAAGCAATTTCCCTTAAAGAGTGATTGAGCACTTAAGTCCAATAATGAAATCATGACATGGTATCCATGAGAGGGACTGGACTTGTCCTATGTTGTTGACATTTTACTTCTAATTACATCAGTAAATCCACTAGTTTTATCTTTCAATAAATTTTTTCTAGCGAACTACTTTGACACTAACTATGAGCTGATTGCAACTAAATAAATTGCAAAGTAGTTGTGTTCTTGTTTAGTGAAAATTTTATTCTAATTAGAGCTCTCTATCCATCACCTCTGTCTCTGTTTCTTCTCTTTGTTCTGAGTCTTACATGAGTTCCATGGGATAGAAAATGGATAATTTTTAAGTAAAAGATGTGGATTTTTTTTGCATTATTTATATTTTGCTGAACACAGCTCTGATTCATGTCTGAATACATTCTCGTAATACAACTGCATGCTAATAAACCCCTCATCCTTCTTAATGCAACTGAATTTGGAACTTCTCAGAAGAAATATCTCCTGAGGATGGTCTTTTTCCCAGATCTGATCCTCATTCCTATTCAGTCACTCAGCAATTCTTCAACATTAAAGATAATGAAGATGGAAAACAAAATCAACATTCCTCAGGAAAACTCCTTTCTTCTTTTTCTTGACACAATAGTTTAGGAAAAAAAAGATTAGATTTATCCTTTTTAGGGATTGTTTCAAAAGATGTTTAAAGCACACCTTAGAACTTTGAAAGAAAGTTTGAAATAGGAAATTTGACAGGACTTTTGAAGAGGAGTAAAATCTTATTGTTAGAAATAAATACATTTTCCTCTGAAAGCTGTCAGCAAGTCAATGGATTAAACACCTCTCCTGCCAGGAAGAAGATGGGCAATGAGAATTGTCATTGAGTTTGTCATTGACTTAATTTGTCAACAGTTTGTTGGCACAGGCTGGGGAGATAGGCAGCTGAGAAGGAGGTGAAAATAATAAAAAGATAAACACTTTTTAGCATTTTATTGATGAACTGAATTCAATATACTTCTCACAAATATACAGATTTTACTATATAAGAATATGTATATTGCTTATACATATCTATTTGCAGAACCATCAATCGAGGTCAGATTCTAACAACGGTGTCTAAAGGAGTGTCTGGTGAGACCTTTCTCTCACATAACTTAATGTTGAGTATCTAGTCTTAGCTACATATCTGGAATCTCTCTCTAGACAGTAAAGACAGAGAGGCAATTCTGGAAGATGAGTCATTCAACCTACCTTAAACCTGTCTTCATAGGGAAGTAAGTGCTAAGTATTTATCCCTTTCCTCTGTTGAGGAGATCTTAATGATTAGCCTACTCTAGTTATCTAACTTCTTTATAGTCACCTTTAAGTAAGATGAAGCCTATTGTCAGTATAAGTGCAAGAATTGTACATTCACTGCATATATCTGAGGTAGATATACTTTTATCTGCCACAAATATCTCTGTCTCTCCATTAAAGCTGAAAGACCTGACATGGTTTACTTAGACTTAACTTTCAGTTCAACTAAGTGATTATGAACACTGATAACAAACCACAAAAAAAAAAATCTGATTTTGCAGCTGACATTGCCCCTTTAACTAACTTTACTATTGTATTCAGATTAAAAGGAAACAATTTTTTAATTAAAGACACAATTCATACTGTTTAACGGTTCATGCAAGTCCGTATCTTGCTAGTATTTCTTAATAACTAAATAATTTCTAAAATTTTTTTAATCAGATTTTCTCTGCCTGCTGTTTTTGCCAGTGTTACCTGGGCTTTTTTTTGCATGATTGGTTGGTTTTATTCATTAGAATTGGGGTAGAATCAAGCCAGTTTTGAAAGACAAAGGTAAATCTGAATGGGGAGGGTTGTATGGCATCTCTTTGCATATCTAGACAGTATCTTCTGTCTAGAAATGGGTTAGAGGTGCCAGTAAATCACTTTCACAGTAGTTGTGCTGTTATTAGTTGAAAGCTGAGTAAAATCTTTTGTCTGTGGTGGCTTCATTCAAATTAATTGAGTGCAGGTTTACAGGTACAGACTTCATTCATGTCAAAATACATTATGCTTTGATTCAAATGGAGCCTAATTCTCCATAAAAGACTTTGATCTTGACATGAGACAAATTATTTTTTTCACTGTAAAATAAATTCCATTCGAAAATACTATGGAATCTAAAACAAACAGGAAAGAAAGAAACAAATAAAAATTGCAGTTTCTTTTCCTATTACTATGGCTAAACAATAATAGCTAGGGTTGTGTTTTGCCTGTATGGACAAACCTTCACTCTGATCATAACCTTCTGATCATCACATCATGCTTAAGCATAGGCTAGTCCCCATGCACAAAATTTGGTAATGGGAAATAGTTGTAACATCAATGGCATTACCAGTAAATCAATATCTAAGTACTTACATATAAACAATAAAGCATTTTGTCCATGGCACAAAGGAAATAAAACATAGAGTTTTTTATTTCTAAAGAAATAGCTTTGGCTCTTCAGGAGTGAGTCCTGAGAAAATATTCTGTGCAAATTAGTTCTTGAATTAGACTATATTTTATACTTAAGGTTGGTTCTCCCTCTGAAAAAATTCTCAAGCTTGTCATATAAAAATATTTCCTCTTTTATAATTAATGATCGCAACAGTAAAAATCCCTGTTTACTTACATTTTCTGGATTAGCTATTGCATCATACCTTCTTTCCTAAATGCAGACTTCAGCAGCTCTTTCTCAAGGTATATTAGAAAGAAGAATATATTAGAAAAATACATATTACAAATATATATATATTAGATAGATCTAAAGATATATTTCTAAATTCACATATAAGTGACTGCATTTCAGAAGTAGTTTCTACATAAAGGGTTGCCACACCTTAAAGAACTACTTAGTAAAGAATAGTCAAGTAATTTTTTTTCCTTTTTTTAATGTTCATGCTAATTTTAGTTTAACAAGAGCATAACATAATAAGTGTGATGATGGCACATTTCTTCTGTGTGACAAATTTATTCTGTTTGCATTCATCACCTGCCGACTCTCTCATCTCATTTATGGTGCTATTATTGGCAATAGGATTTTATGTTCCTGATCTCAGTGTCATTTTTTAATCAGATTTGCTCTTTAGGAACCACTCCACACTTGTAGCTAAGATTTCACTGTCCCATTTCCAAAATTTAGAAAAAATATCACCTTGGGTCTCTTAGTGAAGAACTAAACATTTGCAGATTTAGGTAGCAATCTAAACCTAAACCTACATTTCTGTGATGCCTCCTCTGTGTGCAGATTTCTCTTGAGAGACAATCAGTGGTCAATGAGACTCTGAAACCAACCTTTTGCTTATATTCAAGGAGCTGAAAAATGGATTATTAAAACTTATAAAAATACTTTAAAATCTATTTTAAGATATATATTTTTTTGTTTTGAATCATTAAAGAGAATTTTCCAAAATTTTGTGTTACTGATGTGTGAAATCTGAACTTATTAGTAAATTCTTTGTGGTTTTTCTTTGATAAAAAAAGAAAAATAAATCATATATTTTAAAATTTTATCCTCTGTTTCTCAGGAAGACATAAAAAATATAAAACTTTATTGTGTATTATTAAATTTCAGCATTACACTACATATATTAAATGATGGAAATCAAAATATTCTGAGATAAGAGACACTGTATGAAGATTAGTGTACAGTATAAACCCACACTGCAAACGTTGGACATACCAGAAGAAAGAATACTTGCAATGTGGTCTAAGTAATCCACAGATTTATTTCTTCATATGGGATCTACTAATCAGTAGATCAGTAATTCATACAATCCATATGATGACTTCTTGAGCTATTTCCAGGAACTGCTAATTTGACTAAACCAAAACTTTGGTTGGAAAGGAATAACTTCTCTTCAAATCAACATATAAGACCTTAACATTTTCTTTTTATCAGTTTTAACTTCAATTAATACCCAAACAAAAGGTATTAGTTGGTAGGATCTGTAACTTAGAGCGGAAGCATACGTAGAAGTGTTCACACCACAGTTTTGGTTTGCTTTACTGCTTTTCTTCAATATTTTGTTTTCTTGCTGATCACTTTCCTTCCTATCCCCCTAGAACTAGGAAATGAATGAACAATCACAAGAATTTCTTGGCTTCTATAGATAATTAAAAACAAAATGCCAAATGAATTTTTTAGTAAAACACACATGCTGAATTGTAAAAAAAAAAACCCTACCAAAATGTTTTTGCAGTTGTTTTATTTGTGTAATGTGAAAGAACTTCAAAACTTTTTGAACTAAATTTTCCAAGTCATGAATATTGTAAAATAATTGCATTTTTGTATATTTTTTCTTATTTTTTTTTAACATGAATTGACTGATTGATCGATATCTAGTTTGAAAATTATTTTATAAGCACAGATGTACACACTGCAAGTGTTATGACTTCCCCAGAGAAAACATAAATCTCAAAATGGAGCAGTACAGAGCCAAACAGATTCTGAAGAAATATAAACCAATCTCTACTCTGCCCTTAATAACCCCTTTGAGAGCCATTCTTTATATACTGCTTAGCTTGCTTCTCACTGCAGCTATATTAGATTTCTGTTTAGTCAGTGCACAATGTTTTCTTTTCTTAATACAGAAACTAATGAACAATAGAGGATGATAAACCTGGACACGTACCAAAGAGAGTCTCAGGAGAAATAAAAGAAGTAAAGTATCAGTAAAAACCTCAGTTAAACAGCATAACCCTGTCCCAGTCTACATTCCTGTCCCCAGGGTAACAAGTCCAAACTCAGAATGCATACACAGACTGATTCAAGCATTTTGCCTGTTTTATAACCAGATGTAAAGGGTCATTCAACCTCAAATCCTCAAATGTTCCTCTAGTTTTTTATAAAAATATCACCAAGGTATTATTTCTAGGAATCTTGCTTCAATGACAGAAAAGTTGGTTGTTTCTTTTTTGAAGCAGCTTCTACATATTCCCACCAATGCAACCTGTGTCTGAAAGTGCATATCTATACTGATGATTAGTATGTCTGGAGGCACAACTTACCTAAGGATATACAGAAGTTAATTAGTCATTGAAACTGTAGACAAATCTTGAGTTTCCTCAGTGGCAAATGTGAGTTTTAGTTAGCATTTTATTGCATTGCTTGTAAAGGAATAAAGAGAATGAAAATACTAAATAATGCAAATTTAATATACCACAAAGCATATATGGTATCGTTATAGTTCAGTGAAGACTATTAACAGTACATGAATTTTTAAATATTTTTTCTGTTTGTTAAACTGTTAGTTAGAAAGTATGATGGATTAGCTCCATAAATTCAACTGATCTTGGTATGAATTCAAACTCCCAGTGTTTTGAAACCTACATAAGACAATAACTAGTCTGAAGAATTCATATTATATAACCATTCTATGCAGCTTCTCAAAGGTACTTCTGAATATGTGCTGCTTCTTTCACAGTTGATAGCTCCAAAGCAGGGATGTCACAATTCCCATACAAAAATATCCCTAGATATATTTATGTTTCCCCCAAAAGATATACAAGTTCTTGTAACAAATGGTACTAATAAACTCTGCAATTCTTGCATCACTTACAAGCTGTGGTAAAGCCTAGACCTCTTTGATGGAATTTAAAATCATAATGTGGCAGAAAGTTACGACATCTTCTAAAAAGCAATCCTGTGATTTCCATGAGAGCAGAGGCAGAAAATATTTAATGTCATCCTAATTTAGATGTCACTGAAATACAAAAAGATGCAGTAGTGGTGGAGTGGCAATAGGCTATTATAAATAATCCATATAATAAAAAAAATTATCAGAAACAAACTTTTATATGTTGCAACTGAAGTGTTACAGCTAACAGATGGCTATGACAAAGATTTAAGTTGCTGCCTTTTAGATGAGCTTTAGACCAGAAATGCCAAGATATGAAATGTGTGATAATCTACCCCTGAAGTAACAAATCTATTTACCAGTCTTTCTGAGTTGTTCTCATCAAGCAAGGATGCTAACCTGGCAATATTTCTTAGGTAATAAGAAGCACTCCATTAACAGATTGAAAAAAAAATGTTCATTGGCAAAGAAGAGCACAGTATAGGTAGACCTTCTAGTCAGACGGCAAATGTTTGAAGGTAAAAGAAAGCAAACTCTAATTTAAATTTGGATGATTTTTGTGTAATGGTTAAATTTTCATTCAGTGACAGAGAAATAATAACTGGAGTCTAGATAAATGCCTTTGGACAAATAATAGACAAATAATCATGGTAATTTAGCAACTGAACAATAAATGACACCTGTACAGTCACAAAAAGCAGAGAATACCATTTAAAAAAATCATTGGCTGCACTTCAGCAGGAAAGACTGTTTCTTTCTATAATTTCTCATTCCTCTTCTCTTAATATACTCTAATATCTAGGTTAAACTTTGTGGAAAGATTCTTTTCTCTTTTAAGGTACAAAACATTTTAAACTATTGAAAAGGAAACTAAAATGGCTGCAATTTCAAGACATTTTAAATACTCTATTTATGTTAAGTAACTAATAAAATACACACAAATCTTCATCTCCTCCTGAGCATCAGCCATTAAATATGCTTTATGCCCATTATCATTGTACATTGTTCTGTATCTGTTTGGAATTTCCTTTTAATGCTTAGATATATTATGATATGCATTCAGTATTTCAGGAACAAGCCCACTTTGATTGGAGCTACATCAGGATGCTCAGCTGTGATGGTACACGGACACTGAGGCTACACATTAACAGTTAGAAATGTAACGCAGGAAAATGTCAGAAAAAGTGTTCAAGTTGGTATTTATGGAGACTTTGAGAAAGGTGATATATTATTTCCTTCACTTTTACCTGTATCCCTACTGTTTTGGGGCTTTTTCTCCTACTAATATGGTTAACCATTCTATTGCAAAAGACTATTGGAGTGCCATCATTTTCAGGTCAGAATCTTTTCCATTCGAGTTCATTTAAGTCTTTTGAGAATTGTATGTGACATGGATATTTTAAGATCTATGTTGATGTGAGAGTGAAAAACCACACAGATAAAAGTCCATAGAAAATATTTTTATGATGCCCATGTTGAATTGCATACAGAACTTTATTGCTTTTCCTCTCTATAGGTCACAGATGCAAATTAGTATTCTGAAGCTAAAAGAAATTAAATATTTTGAGTACCAACATCCTATATGGAGCTAATGGTATTTTCCACACAGACATATCAAGAATTAAATTGATAGCTGGAATTTGTCTGGTTTCATTTGTTTGAAAACTCATTTTCAGTATGTGGTACCTAGAAATCTGCCTGATTCCACTGAATCTATTAATTACATGTGGTTTATTTTCTAATGGTGTCTATTCAATCAGAATCTGTATCTCTGAAATGCTTTACATTCCTCAAGACAAGTGAGATTTAATGCCTGTAAAACATATTTACTTTACTCACTTAGTCAAAGCTGTCTCCTTTCAGTTGGATACAATTTTGTGAAGGTTTCTTTCCTACCTCTCTTTCCATCATAGCCTCTGCCCTTAAGCAGTGAAAGTCCATCAACCTAATTATTTTCTACAACATGACTCTGCTTTCTATTATTGTATGTGTGAATGATCTTCTTTTCACTGTGCAGCATGTTCAAGATCTTTCTGCTGCTTGTTAAGTGAGAAATACATTTGTGTAATAAGTGGTAAGGTCAGCTTAAGGAGGTAGAAAACAGAATAACATTTATATTATGTTTGACTAGTATCAGAACTAATTACTCACTGTAGTTCATCTCTATGTCCATTTTGGTTATTACAAGTTATACAGCGCAGTAGAAGTACCAAGCATCTTTCAAAGGTACATCTAAATACATACAAATATTATTCTCAGTAGAGGATCCTAACAGGTTTTTTTTAATCCATTACTATAAATTTTTTATATTTATTTCTAAGGGAATTAAAATGATTTTTTTGTTAGCTAAAAAAAGAAAAGAAGAAAAGAAAGAGAAAAAAAAGGCATACTGTTTGTTCAAGATCCAGTTGTGATGCTTAATGCTAAAGTAAGCAAGAGTAATGTCTAAAAGAGAGTACATGCATGTACATTTTCTACATACACTTCCGTTAGTGTATCTAACTGAAAACTGCAGAACAGCTTGTAAGGAAGATGATGCATGTGCCATTTTTTATGTTGATCACAGAATTGCATTTACATTGGAAGGTCTCTCTGGAGATCATCCAGTTTGACCTTATGCTCAAAGCAGTGCTGATTTGAAAGTTAGATCAAGTTGTTGCTCATAGTCATATCCATTTGAGTTTTGAAAATCTCTGAGATGAAGATTCTCCAGCCTCTTTGGACAACTATTCCAGTACTGCATCACCATCACTGTGAAGTGCTTTTTCCTTCAATCAGAATTTCCCTTGCTGGAGGCTGTTACCATCGTCACTTGCCCTTTTGCCATGCACTTAAGTGTCTGGTTCCAGCTTTTTGGACCACTGTAATTAGTTTGTCCTCCTTTAATTATCCCTGCAGGATAAATAAAATCAGCTCCTTCAGCTTCTTCTCACATTACATGTGATCCAAACTCCTGACAAACTTAATAGTGCTCCACTGGACTGCAGTTTGTTCACGTGTTTTCTACTGGGAGCCACAAAACTGGACAGTGCTTCAGATTTGACCTCATGAATGCTGAGTAGAAGGAAATAAGCACTTCACTTCAGCTGTTGTTTATGCTCTTGTTAACACAGCCCAGTAGGCAATTATCTTAAGCACACATTGCTGACTTTTTCAGTTTCTAGACTGCCAGGACTCATAGGTCCTTTTCTGAAGAGCTGTTTTCTAGCCAGTCTGCAGCCTGCATTAATGCAGAGAGTTGTTCTGTCTCAGATGCAAGGTTTTCACGTCTGCTAAATCCACAAGGAACCTGTTGATTCATTCCTCCATCTTACTGAGGTTCTTCTACACTACAACCTTGACCTTCCACATATTAACGGTTCACCTCTACTGGCTGGGCTAAGCAAGCATTCTGACCCATGAACCAAGTGCTCAAAGCAGTAGTGAACACATATAGTAAAATTCTCTATATTTCTAGGCTTTAAAGAATAAAATCTTCACCTATTATTGCTAGATTAGCTTTTTGTACATTTCCTACTTTGCAAGTGTACACCCTGTAATCACTGTTGAAGTCCTGGATGGGTATATACCTATCAACTCTTTGGTTTGAGGAGAGTTCCTAAATCCTAAAAGATGATCCTGCTAATAAAACAACTCTACTTTCTTTATCTAAGCTGAAGTGCTCCTTGCAATGCTGTCAGAGATAATGGTCAATGAGGGAACATCTGTCATACTGAGCATGTAACATCCAAGTGACCACAAGCCAATATCTTCCTCTATTAGTTTTTGGTGCAGCAGCTCAATTCTCCTAGGAACATAAAAAGTAACCAGCAAACATTCCCTCAGCATTTTGGATCAGATTCTATCTTGCCTATGCATTTGTAGCTATTATTTTCTCAACATAATATTGCCATGAGTAGTTGGTCTTGGGAGTGTGGTGACCCTATCCATTCTTGCTTAGTACTATATCTTATGGAAAGGTATCTTATGAACCCTAAATAAGTGTCTTTCCTAGTTTTGTAAAAAATATTTTCAATAAAATTAACAAATATGCTGAGTTATTTCAGGGCCATAGGACTACCCTCAACATTCTGAAATTAAAAAATAGCTGACCTAGAACTTATGAATCAGGAATAAATGAGGGCAGGGACAGGTGACATTAGAGTGCAACTCTGCTACTGGCTGCCTGACCAAGAAGACCATGTGGATGAGGCCCTCTATAAGCAGATCAGAGTGGTCTCATGTTCACAAGCCCTGGTCCTCATAGGGGACTTCAAGCACACTGGTATCTTTTAAAGGGACAATACAGCAGAGCATAAGCATTTCAGGAGGTTCCTGGAATACTGTTATGAGAACTTCCTTCTCCAAGTGATAGAGAAGCCAAAAAGACCTGGCTCTCACCAGCATGGAGGGGCCAGACCCGGCTCTCACCAGCATGGGGAGACTGGTGGGGAATGTGAAGCTCAAGGATAACTTTGGCTGTGGTGACCACGAAATGGTGGTGTTCAAGATCCTTAGGGCAGTGAGGAGAGCACACAGCAAGCTCACTGTGGATTTCAGGAGAGCAGAATTTGGGCTCTTCTGTTTGGTAGTGTACCATGGGATAGAGTCCTGGAAGGAAGAGTGGCCCAAGAAAACTGGTTAATATTCAAGGATCACCTCCTATGAATTCAAGAGTAATGCATCCCATCAAAGAGAAGTTGGGCAAAAATGCCAAGATGGCTGCATGGGTGAACATGCAGCTCCTGGAAAAACTTAGCACAAAAAGGAAACCTACAGAGATTGGAAGCAAGTACAAACAGCCTGGAGGAATGCAGAGAGATTTTCCAAGTAGACAGGAAATCTAAAACCCTGATGGAATTAAATCTGGCCATGGACATCAAGGGCAACAAGGAAAGCTTCTATAGGTGTCAGTGATAAAAGGAGGACTGTAGGAAATGTAGGCCCTCTGTGGAAGGAAATGAGAGTCCTGGTTACCCAGGGTAGGGAGAAGGCTCAGATACTGAATTACTTTTTTGCTTCACTATTCACTGACAATTGTTCCAGCCGCACCACCCAAGTCACAGAAAGCAAAGACAGGGACTGGGAGAATGAAGAATCACCCACTGTAAGAGAAAATCAGATTTGAGGCCATGAGCCTGAAATTGTACAAGCTCATGGGACCTGACAAGCTGCATCTGTGGGTTTTGAGGGAAATGGTGGAAGAACTAGCTAACTTCTGAAACATGCTGCATTTACAACTATCATTCACTGTCTGAAATTCGTAAGAATTTTTTTTTAAATTAGTGATGACTATTACAGCTCTAAGTATTTTCAATATATATTTTAGCATACCTTTAATCCAAAAATGAAATAATATTTTGAACATAACAAAATATGATAGTATTATTTTTTCAAATTCTCTACATGTTAAAATGTTTTATCATTTAAATTCTAGATTGCTAGAATTTTAAATAAATGTGTGAATGATCCTATTTATCCAAACCATGGGCAGAGTCTTCAATAAATGTAAGCATTAAGTTAATAATGTCCTAACCTAACAGCAATATAGTAAAATCTTCCTATTTTACACTTTATTTTTGTTAGTGAGTTTAGAAAGTTCAGCACAACCCATCAAATCAAAAGGGAAAGTGATTTTTAAACTAAGATGTTATAAAACTAACTATCACGCACGTATTATGAAATATCTAAGCATTTTGGGGCAAAAGCACTGCATCTGATGGAAAAGGGAGTGAGTCAAAAAGTCAAACGAGGCAGACACAAACAGCTAGGCTTAATTTAACACCATATGTGAACTGAGAAATACTGACATGTCATGAAAAGAAAATGCCTGAGGAAGTCTCTTTGAATAGAAGTCACTTTACTTCCCAGTAGTGACTCATCCACTAGAGTTTCATAAGGTTTTTACTTCATTATCTCCACAGTGAAGGATTTTAAAAAAGACAGTTGGTCTTAATATACTAGGTACCTAGTATAGTAGAATTTCTAATTTATGAAGACTCTAGATTCTGAATTCTTCAGTGCATGACTCATCTCCCACCATAAAATGAACTCCAGTGAAATCCTCATCCTGCTTTTGTGTAGGTAAAGTGAAATCAAAATATATTTTTTTCTATATGTGAGTGAATTGTCACACTCTATTGGAAGTTTTCCATGCTTACTATTCTTTGCAACTCCCACATGAAAATGGGCAGAAATGGTCAGAAAGGCACCTTAAAAAAACATCTTGACTACTACAGGCATGATAGTATTAACTGCTCCTTATGCCTCTGTCGTGGTTTGACACTGGCCCAACACCAGGCACCCATGAGAGCCACTCGCTCACCCTCCCCTGCCACAGCTGGGCAGAGGAGGCAAAAAGAAAGTAAAATTAACAAATGCTTCATGAGTGAGGTAAGGAGCAGGAGAAACACTTCAGGGGGGAAACAGGCTCAGCTTAAGCTGCAAAGTGAATTTATTACTAACAGAATCAGAGGAGGATAATGAAAAGTCAGAGAAGCCCTTAGAACACCTTCTCCCTCCCAGCCTCCCCCTCCTTCCCACCGACAGCACAGGGAGGCAGGGCAGGGGGGTTTGGTCAGTTCATCACCAAGATTTTCTTCCGCTGCTCCCGGAGAGGAGTCCTTCCCTGTGAGGCCGTGGGGGCCCTCCCACGGGAGACAGTTCTCCGTGAACTTCCCAGCGTGGCTCCACTCTCACAAGCAGCAGCCAAACCGCACCTGCTGCAGTGTGAGTCCCTCCCATGGGCACACAGTCCTCCCAAAACTGCTGTGCCGTGGGTCTCTTCCCACGGGGCGCAGTCCTCCAAGGACAGGCTGCTCCAGCCTGGAAGCAAGGGCCCTCTCTCTCCACCGGGTCTCCCACTGGATCACAGCCTCCTCCAGGCATCCACCCGCTCCGGCGTGGGCACCTCCCCCATGGGCTGCGGGTGGATCTCTGCATCCCCCGTGGATCCCCATGGGCTGCAGGGGCACAGCTGCTTCACCATGGTCTGCACCTCAGCCTGCAGAGGAATCTCGGCTCTGGCGCCTGGAGCACCTCCTGACCCTCCTTCTCCACTGACCTTGGTGTCACCATGTTGTTTTCCCTCACATGTTCTCACCTCCTCCGCTTCTCTGACTAGAAGCCAAAATCCTGTGACTTTTTTTTCTTTTCTTCTTAAATATGTAATCACAGAGGTGTTGCCAACCTCTCTCACTGGCCCAGTTTTGGCCAGCAGCATGTCCATCTTCAGAGCCATCAGCCATTGGCTCTGCCAGACATGGCGGGGAGCTTCCAGCAGCTTCTTCACAGGAGCCATCTTTGTGGCTCCCCTGCTACCCAAAACCAGGCCATGCCAAACCAATGCAGCCTCTCTTCCTTAAAATTCTTTTGAGAAAGACATATAAGAGGTATGTGGTTAAGATACTTATGCTGTGATCATTTCTGATTTGTGCATTTACTGTAATTCTTCGAATGTCCAAGGTCTTGAAATTTAAATGCAGAGTTTTGCTATTTTCTCTATTATTAAGAGAGTAAAATATCACAATAAAACAGGCAAATTACTATTACCAATGTCTCATCTTTTTTTTCATCCCTTCTTGTCAAGCCAGATATCTCTGCAAAATTACTAGAAATCAACTTGCTTCCAGAAAATATTCTGTGCAGCTTCACCTCAATGATATTCATTGCAGAATTTCCTGATGCCTATTCTGTTTTTAATATATTATTTTATTGATCTTCCTCAAAATGAAAAAAATCCTGGATCTTTGGTGCGGTTCAAGCCATATATTATCTCAATTAAGAAACACTTTTTGGGGAAGATTAAAAAAAAAAAGTATTTATGTATTTCACATATATTATTTGTATATTTTATATATTTATATAGTTATATTTTTATTTCAATATTTGTCTGTAGTCTGGTATTTACATTCTAGTCACTAGATTGCTATTGTTTGTTTTACAGAAGTCAGATAACCATATGATTAAATACGCACCCGATTCCAGTGTGATCTACAGTAAAGGACTTTGCTTGACAATGCTTAATCAAAGAATGGGACATACAGCTAGAATGTTCATCAGATATACTGGAAGGTAAAAAATTAATTATCTATCTTAAAGAAAAAGATTGTCAACATAAAAACTTGGAGAAATCAATGAAAATGTCCTCATAAAATGATCCTTTCATTAAGCATTGTGAATATAACGTAATTTTTTCTATAGTATTGTTTTAAAATAAAAATGTGGAGCACTTTAGGGGACTATTTGTATTCAACATGCCAACAAGCAGACTATTATTAGACCAGTTCACTTCCTAATCCTGAGATGAAAAAAATGTAAATCTGAATTTTATTGAGTTAAAATTTTGAGGAATAAAGAAACATCATTACAGTGATTTTTTTGGTATATGTTTTTTCCCTTTTTTATTCATTCCTTCTTTATCAAAATAATCCTTACCACAAGATTCTTCATCCTGGCACACACATTTCTCCTTCCAACCACCTCTGAATATTTGTAAAACATCATCTATTTGCTAGTTTCCTCATGTATATAGCCAAATTTTATTTATTTTTCAGTCCTTCACATATTCAACACCAATTTTGCAGAAGATTCTACACAAAACTAAAATAAGCCCACCAAACTTTATCATTTTTACATGCTAAATTTAAATGTATTCGTTGCTATTATGCTTTGTAGAAGATGGCAAATTATCAGTAAAGAAGTAAAGATTGGAGAGAAAAAAACCAGGTATCATGTTTCAGGTTTTACTGTTCCAGAGCTACCACTAATCACATACCAGCAAAAATATCCTGCAGTCAGTACTAGAGAAAATATATCTGAGCAACGGATAATGATATTTATTTCTCTACTCATATTCTACTACATTTGTAGAAAACTAATTTCTGTTACCTGTTTGCTCCAATTTGCTGCAAACCTCAAAATATTAGACAATACATTTTAATCAACAAATGTGCCTGATTCAGTTTCTGCATCATGCAGAATGTGTATACAGAGAAAAGAAATGTAACAGAGATTGTTTAAAGACTAGTATAAGAAAGGTGGTTTGGGTTTGGTTTTTTTTTTGTATATTGGTTTGGTTTTTGTAAAAATGGAGGTTCAGTTGGAAAAAATCAAAATAACTGTGTTAAAAAGTTTTTTGCATTTTATTCATCAAACTGTATTACAGCATGTAGACTGCTTACCCAGTAATAGTGCAAATATTAATACTATCAAATATTCAATATATCACTTCAGTAACACTTCAATAGTGTTATTGAAGTGACAGTGACAGAACAGAATTCTTCTCAGATTAATGGCAACTGACATATTAACTTTCTTTCTTTGACTGGTTTTTAGGCATTGGAATACAGTGGATATAATTTTCATTTTCACCCAGTATCTGAAATGGTGCTACACATGAGAATATAAGTAAAGTAATAGAGACTGGCCAAACATCTTTGACATAGAAACTGGATAAAAAAAGAAGCAGAAACAGGTAGTGTGGGAAAAGGGTCTTTCATTCTTAGATGCGATTACTGATGAAGTTGCTAAAGATTAGTCTTGGCATGAACCTTGGTTAATAAATTCATTAGTTATAATGAGGTAATAGAGTGTGACTATAACAATGAAAGCAAATAATGACAAAGTTAAGTGATATTATTAATGTAGAATGCCAAGAAATAACTGTATGACATGGAGAACTAAAATAATAAAAATGACCTGAAATTCAATTATAAATAGATTAAATGCAAATTCAAAAAAGGGAAAACTTCCACAGGATTAATAACAAAAATTTTCACAGTGATGTGTAACTCACCTGTAGGAAACAGAAGATGAAGGGAAAATATAAGATTATTGTCTGATCACAGTTTCACTTTGCAGATCTTGCAGGATGCACCTGTTTGGCAGGGAAGTGCAATTCTATGATATAGGAGCTAAGTTTCATCCAGAGTGGGGTTCCAGGATAGACAGGAAAATATTTATGTCTTTTTTCAAAGTTTTGGAGAGCTTTTCTCTTATGCTTCTTTGAAACAATCTGCATAATTATTATTAAATTTCCTAGGAAAATGAAGCTTTTAGGAACAGAACAGTGATAAGACATTATGAAAAATTGTCAGACATTCTGAAAATACTTTCCAGTATGAGAATGCATTCATAAATGACTGACTGACTAACTAACTAACTAACTAAATAAATAAATAGTTCCTCTTTAGTTTAAGCACTTTATGAAAATAGTGTTGTATCATAGAGCTATAAAAGGATGAAAGAGCCAAACCAAATAACCTGGAATATATTCCACTTCTCTAGTCCTGTGCCCATAAATTTCTTTAGGCTCTTTGAACACCATTTTTACTGTCTTCAACTCTACCTGAATTTAAAAAAAAATTAAAAAAAAGAAGGTAAGCTGTGATTCTTTAAAAACATTTAGAAAAAAATCACAATCAGTGAACAATGAAATATTGTTTTAGCAATTTCCATGATAATCCTCTTGACATCATGTTAAATGACATCTATAAAACATACAATAAGTTTTTACAATGTATTTGTATCTCTTCTATAAATATAATGTAGACATAAATAAATATACATGCACAGATTAAATATACACATGCACAAATAATGATATATCAATACAGACGCAACTATAGTTGCTTGTAACTTATCTTGCTGTTTCAAACAGCCAGATGGAAAGCTTTTTCAAAGCAACAAAGAATCTTGGTTCATTATGAAGTTGTTTCAGTCAGAAAAAATGGTGTCCATGTGCTTCTTCAAATCCTATTCATAATCCTGTTTGTAAAGATAACTTTAATTAACATCTCTTACTGTTAGATTTCTACTAAAAGAACTGTCCTGTAAGAGTAAAAGTGATGCTTCACCACTGACTTCAGCTGGAGACAAGAGTCTACATACTTCTTTCAGACACAGTCTAGGTGTTTTACCATCTGCTACATGGATCGTTCACAAGGAATTGTGTTCAAGAGGCCTTTCACATTTTCAAATATTTTAATGTTGCAATTTCAGCAGTGTAGAAAAACAAGAACATTCTTTTCTTCTGCAGAGAGCAGAAGGAATACATTCTTGTAAGAAAACATATCAAGATGTAATTTGTGCAATGTTCCCTGGTGTTCTTGTAGTTGATGATCTGTCAATATTTTCATGTATTATATTAGTTTTATTTTCAGATATTTGTAAATCAGGTCAAGAGATTTACTGGGGGCTGAAATTAAAAAAAAACCCCAAAGTTTCAGAAGAAAGCCTCAATGAAGCAGTTTAGATATATTATGTTAAAAAGATTACTCAGAAAATTTTGCATTAACATAATCCTCCTCATGCATCTGATACATAAAACAAATGGAGTATACAGTCCCCTAGATCTTTTCACTACTTCTTTTAATGTCATTTATTGACATGTGTGGTAGCACAGATTCTTTCCCATGGAAATTTTTCTCTTCTTCTCCCTTTGTTCTATAAATAAAGATAAGGTTTGGATGTTATTGAAACTGTCTCTGGAAAGATGGGCAGTTCTACCTGGCCTATGGGCCTAGGGGGAGGTTTTGAATTGACCCAATCCGGAGAAACTTTTAAAAGTCTATATAAGTTTTAGAATTAAATAATAAAATCAGAATTCCGCCTCACCCGATCCAGTCTGGTTCTTGCACTCGGCTAGCGCTCAACAGCAACAGACATGTAAGCTTCAGTTGAATCTTTCTGACTATAATGCAAGTACCATTATCTTTAATAAGAAAGTCATTACAAATTGTTACTATGGAGTGGTCCACCAAAACAAAAGACATGCTATTAAAAATAAGTGCAGATAATTAAAACTGCATTTTAAAGGAAACTACATTGAAGAATAGAAGCCTAGAAGAATATGTAAAATTTATGTGATTTAAAACCACAACATTTGGAAATAACAGTTCTGAAGTAGAGATTGAGTATAGCAAACTAGATATCTAAAGAATGAGATTTGCACTGTGGAGTAGACTGAGGATTTCCAGAGCTTCCATAATGTCCAGAGGCTCCTGAGTGACCATCTTCAGAGTGGATTCTCACAAAGTATGTAACCCTTGAAGCTGAATGCACAATCCAGGATTCCCTTCCCCATGAAAAATTCAACATAAGCTCTCTAAACCTCTTTAATTTCTTCAAAGGAGAAAAATCTTTTTTTTCCCCCTTAATAAAAATTGGAAAAACTTCATAGAAGAGACTAAAAATGATTCAATGCAGAATGTACACACACTCAATAATAAGTGCTGCCGTCACTGCTTATGGGAGGTATATCCAGTTCTTTTTAATTCCCAGAGATCACTGCTGTTGCTGCTGTATTGTATATAATTAGTACTACCACTAGTAAAATATCATTTCAGTTTCTTTTCCACACAGGTTGATTTATTGAAATGCACCCTAGATTGGAAAAAAAAAAAAAAAGACACAGTATGAGCGACTTTGAATCGCTTAGACAGGGGCTGAGCTAAGGCTCAGCAGCAAGTATAAGAATTCTTGGGTGCTCTATTAGATCCTCAGATATTTTAAACCTCCAGGTAGTTTTGTTCAGCAAAGTATTTGCAGCAAAAGCTAACTATCTTTGCAGTTAATTCTCAATAAAATTAATATCTTTGAAGTTCTGAATCACAAAGCCATCCATCAGGTCAAACATCAAAAGTTCTGAACAGTTTTGCAGGTATTAAAAGGACAAAATGGTAGTTAGATATTTGTATGGAATTAGCCTTACCCTTTCCCATCAATAACAGAATCAAACAACACAGGCAAAATTCCTCTTTTCCATTTTTAGCAGTATTTGTCACATTAAGATGAAGCTTTCTTATGAAGTCTGTGAATTAAAACAGTCCAGAAGACAGGAATGGAAGGGAGAAGACAGCAGTGAACTGAAAGATACCCTGTATTATCTGTGAACTGCAAAATGCCCCTGCAGGAAGAACACTGCACTGGGGCTTCAGAGCGACAAGATGATGTGAAAAGAGAAAGACTATAAAATGGGATGGGCAGGGCTGTCTGTAGGCACTTTTGTTTCCCAAGGAAGCTTGTAGTGTTCAGAGTTCCCTTGGGAACATTTTAGTCACTCATTTAACATAAGCTGTGGATAGTGTGATGAGTAACAGTGTCAAAGCTGAGCTGTCAGGGGGTTTGTTCCCTCACCTATAGTATCATACCTCCTGCCTCTGCCAGTAGTCTGGCCTCCACAGTCTAATAAAACAGTAAATGGAAGAAAATAACTCTATTTAAAAGAATACTTTATTTTATAGTCTATTAGTGATTTTCAGTATGGATCTAGTAAATTGAAATAATGTATAGTCTTGAAGGTATTATTTTTAAAATAATTTAGCTATTCATCAGTGTGTAGTTAATGCATCAAAAATAAACAGATTACAAATATTTTTGTGTCATTTCCAGTAGGACATAGTAAAAAAACTATGAAAAAAAAAATTTCTACAATACTTATAACAGGAATTAGATTCTGTGTAACAATATATAAATTCATTTTATTGAGATAAATTTTAAAAAACACAGTTCAAGAGTAAGATACAAAATAATTGATACAAGCTAAAACTTGGTTTTCAAAGTGATGAGCAGTTGCAGGTTAAAATTTCGTTTACTTTCTCACCTTTTATCTCTAAATCAACTAATAACTTTTAAAGGTAACACTATCGCAAATACATACAAGTACTAAAGGATCTTAGAGCTACCCATCACAAAGCATTTGGAGGAACAAAATACTCTTAACAATTAAAATAAAGAAACTATTTATATTTTTCACATCCAAGAATATTTCTGTAGGTAGATATAGTTATAAATCACATTAATAAAAGGTAAGTATCTCACCGCAGGGTTCCTGTTCAATTATTTATCCTCCCAGGTGTTATTAAGTACTAAAGCAATAAATATAATTTTATTATAGAATTAGAAGAAGAGGCCTCTAGGGATGACCTCAAAAGACCGTGTGGTCAATCCCTCTTCACTAAAGTAAAATTGCTTATATTGAGAATCAAACTTGAGACCATCCAATTAATCTTCCCTTAAAGTACTATTTAAGAATATTTCTCTGCAATGTCATGTAGCCTATTGAGCTCTGGACCAACATTATAACTAGACCATTTCTTCTTACTATCAAACTGAAATACATTTTTTCATTCAGCAATCTGGTATCTCTTTCTGCAAAGCCATCTCCTTTGTGAGGACAACTTACATTACAACTACAAGGCCAAGTGCAACACCCAAGACCTGGGTTGGGTGGTCCCTGGTATCAATACAAGCTGGGGAATGAACAAACTGAGAACAGCCCTGCCTTGAAGGACGTGGATGTGCTGGTGGATGAAAGGCTGGACATGAGCTGGCAATGTGCTCTTGCAGCCCAGAAAGCCAGCTGTGTCCTGGGCTGCATCAAAACAAATGTGACCTGCAGGCCAAGGGAAGTGATTCTGCCTCTCTACTTCTCTCAGATGAGACCCTGCCCACAGTGCTGCATCCAGCTCTGGGGTCCCAAGCACAGGAAGGACATCAACCTTTGGAGCAAGTCCAGAGGAGGGTCACCAAATCGATGGAGAGAGGGAAGAGAGCGTGTTTCCTATGAGATCAGGCTGAAAAAGTTGAGATTGTCGAATCCAGAGAAGTGAAGGATCCGGGGTGAAGTATTTGAAGCCTTCCAGTACCTAAAGGAAGCCTGCAAGAAATCTGGAGTGGGACTGTTTACAAGGGCATGTAGCAATAGGACAAGAGAGAATGGCTTTAAACTGAGTAAATTGAGATTATTTATTAGAAAGAAATTCTTTCTGTGTGGTTGGTAAGACGCTGGAACAGTTAGCCCAGAGAAACTGTGGATGTCTGGATGGGGCTTTGAGCAACTTGATCTAATGGAAGATGTGCTGGCTCTTGGCAGGGGGTTTGGAACTAGATGATTTTTAAGGTCCCTTTCAGGCCAAACTGTTCTATGATCCTATGATTTAGGAAGGCTATTCTAGTGTTCCCATTTTTATCTCAATTTGTACATCTCCCTTTCTTTCAGACAGTCCCAGGCATAAGAGTGCATGTCTCATTTGCTTATTTAGAACTCATGTAGTATGTCCAACATAAATAATAATTCTTTTTAGACAGTGCCAGTGACCAAATGCAAACAGAAATATTATCCTCCACATGTGATGCAAAATACTTTTCAAGTCTTAAGTGAATCTTGGAATGTAACTCCCTTTTTTGTCACAGCAATACATAAAAGCCTGTCTAATCTGTGGCCCCTCTGCAGTTGTACATTATTTTTGGCAGCATTAATGCCTAGACAATTTCATTTCATATTTGTACACATTTTATTTATGCTTCTTAATTGTGACATTTATACTTTGTTTTTATTGATGATTTCAGGTCAGTTTTCCGTTTTCTCCAAAATACACTGAATTCTGATCTTCCAAAGCACTCCTAACCTCTCCTATCTAACACCATCTGTACACATTATTTTATATCAACATCTAAATCATGAATTAAAATATTAAACAAAATCAGTCATAGAAAAAACTTGGAAATACCTCACTTGAAATCCTTCCAACAGACAGTGAATCAATAATACTAAATACTAAATGTAGGTTTTCATACAACTGTACACCAATTTTGTACAGATAAAATGTGAACCATACTTTGTGAAGTTGCTTATAAGAGTGTGTTATATAGTTCCCAAATCTTACTATGGCCTTGGTAAATATTGTACTCTTTTCTTCCCCCTTATTCACTACACTATTAGCATAACAGAAAAGAAACTGCATTGATATGACATGTTATTGACCAATACAAGGTGCTTTTTACCACTTTTAGTTATTATTAATAATTAAATAACTGCTCCACAGACAGAAAACACTACTCTATTTTTTTTTGTCTCCTCTTATATTTATTTTCCTCTCCTTGCTATTTTAAGTGGTTTTTTCTTTCTTTCTGTCAGAATGAAAGACTCAGGCATGACTAGAAGTTCAGATTACTTCAATGTTCTTAAAGTAGTGTTGATTCCTTTAGTTCCTCAGTTCATCAAGCACTGAAGACTTGAACTTGAAGTATTCCTCAGTGTCTTCTTTCCATATTCTGGCCTACAGTCCTATTTCTGTGCTAAGATTAGTGTTGTACTGTGTTTGGGCACAATTAAATTTGTAAAGACTGAAGAAAATTCTACTTAAACCTCCTTTGTTTAAATCATAATTTGTTCTCTTTCCCATAAGTAATTAACCTATATATTTTACTTTGTTCTATAATACATTCATAAAGGATTCTTTTTATCTTTTTCTTTCATTACAAAGAACTCATTTTGTCTCTTAGTTTTTCTAATTTTATCCCCTTTTTATAGAGGTACATTACATAATGAAGGCTATACACTAAGGAACAATGAGTTATGAAGAGCCATATAGAGTAAATGTAATTAAAACCAAACTATTTAACTACTCGAATGGACTTTCCATTTGAGTAGGATGATAGAAGATGTGTCTGTGAGAACAAAGAATAGATTCAAAGTGAATAGAAAAAAAAAAAAATTTGTAGAAGAATCCACATTAAAGAAAATCTCTGTTATGTATAATAACAAGCAGTATTCTGAAATCTTATTACTCCTCTGCTGTGAACAAGTATCTGTGAAATTTATGAGCAAATATCATCAAGTTCATTCTTCTTTTTCTCCTTGTAACTGATGAACATGCCCTGCTGCTACATTCTTTTAAAGAACAGATGTCTGTGAGTGATGGAAAGCTTCCAAAGAAGAATAACATGTAGTGGTGGTAACTGTTAAATTTCATAGGCAGACAGGGTCGTGTTCAGTCCATGCTCCACATATGTGTAAAAAATTAACACAGCACTTATCACTAACCTCTATGTTAGCAAATAATGCTGAGGCTGGATATATTTGCTTCTCTCACTGCTTTGCTAACTCTGCTCTTTGTTCTTGGAGGGTAAACAAACATGGAGCTCACATGTAAAGACATGTAAAGACATATGTGACAATTCTTAAAGGAAATATGACTAGTGGTACTGTCGTAGCATATCAGATAATTCTTGAAGGGTATGCTACATTAACTAAGACTTCTTGTCTTCCCCTTCTTCTTTAGCTAGACTTTAAAACAGTTTATGTCATAGAAAGTAAGTCAGAATTTTATTGAAATTAAACTGTTGAACAAGAAATTCATTCTTGCATGAAAATGTGTTTCTATATGTACACCCCTTTATTAACTGCTTGGGATTTATTTTGTATGGTCAATGGAATATCCTTATGGTTATAGATGTATTAAGCCATCCATATCCCAGGTGTCAATATATTCTTGAGTGAATGATTCCAAAAACATTCAAAATCAGACTTAATTGAGTGTAAAAATATTCACAGAGATATTTTCTTTAATCATCATAAAATCCTGAAAGAAAAAGCAGACTGAACTCATGAAAAAAAATCTGTGAAATATGAACACAAAACAGAGAGCAAATACTGAATTTCCTAATCCAATTTAGAAAATTTCTACAGAGAGAGAAAGGAAAAAACCTAATGTTTTAAAATTAAACTCTTTCAGTTCTTTATGCTTTATGAAAGGAAATGGGTATATTTTTAACCACTATTTTCAGTGAACCATGAATTTTTTAAATTATTGGACTTGATACATCTTTCTTGGGATAACCTGTTGTTACACACCATTAAAAAAGAACATTGTGTTTCTTTGCATAATGCCCCATGCTGACATAACAGTGAAAAATTCATCATTCTGATGAACCTTCATGATTGAGAATTTCAAGAAACCGTGGTTCACTGAAAACCAAGATTTAAACAATCTTAATTTATTTTGTTAACCTTTACAGTGCCATGGTTTTCTGATACTTAATACAGTTTAAACATGCTACATGAATTTCACTTATTTCTTCTCAGAAAGTTATTCTTTGCTTAAGAATACAAGTAACAAAACGGTATAATATATAATTCATACTTTAGCAGTTGTGCCCGCTTTGAAGAGGCACTCCAGAATCACTTTTCATATTATTTAAGTCTAAAAGCTATTCAATAGAATTGGTATTTTCCTGATTGTCACAAAATATTGTTGTTTTCTGTCCGTTCTGGGACAGTGCGAGGGAATGGTGTTGTCAAACCTGTAAGCATACAACATACTGACTCCCGTGACACTCAAAGCCAGCTTGCAACAGACCAAGTCTGTAAGCTTTGCAAGTGTTGGCTCTCAAACTCCTCAACATTCCCAACTCTCTGCATAGGGAAGTCCTCAGATGACATTAAAACCTCAGTGTCTACTGCGCTGATTACTGTAAAAACAGCCTCCTCAGTGTATGTTTTAAATCTGATAAAGATGATAATCTAACTAAAAATCTATCAGGATGAAAGATTGTGGAAGAACTAAACATTATGTTGCTTAATATCTTTCTAGAATTTCTTTTATCCAAAGTTATATCTTCTAATTTTCTTAATTCTAGCCTGGAATTTGTTAGTCATATTTTTGTCTTGAAAACAATGAACTTGCTAATGCTGATTGTCAGATAGCCTTAATGTTTTAGAATATAGTAATTTTCCTGTAAGTTATTTTTAAAAGGGAAACTCAAACAAATGTGTGTCAGCTGGTAGTACACAAGAAATGTAAAAATAAAATCTTGCATCACCCCAAAAAATTTTGCTAATCAGAAATGTTCACATTGAGGAAAATTAGAGATTCAATTAAATACTTAATTTAGGAGCTAGAATCATTAATACCAGTTAACCTAACACTTTATTGTATTTAATTTAAGACTAAAAATAGGGGGGTTTATTTATTTTTTTATTTTCTTCCTCTACATCCTACTGAGAAGGGGGGGTGATAGGGGATTTTTATGTGCATCTGGTGGCCACCCAAAGTCAAACCAGCGCACTGGCTCAGACCAGTCCTGATTCAAATATATTCTGTTTTATCTGTATTATCTGTTCATATTTCATTGCAGATTATAACACATGGTTTTTCTTACTTTTCTTTTATTTATAGACATAAAATATACTTTAGTATGGTTTTTCAGTCATGACGTTTTGCTAAATGTAATGTTCATGTTTCTGTTGGCCCTGCAATGATTAATTACTTACATTTGCTCCTTTTTTTTTTTTTTTTTGTACTGAATACTTTCAATTTAATAAATGCTTTTATGAGCTGTTCCTCTCCCAGTAGTCTGTCTCCTGGGCATAGTTTTTTACATATCCCTATCTTACTCCAACTGACATTAGTATTAGCATTTTCTCTATTTTATCCTCATTCATTTTCTTTTCTGTAAGTAAAAGCAAATCCATTGTGCTGATTCTCACTTTTTATTTAAATTAGTTATTTAAAATAAATTAATTATTCACTAGTTTTGGGAGTCCCAGGGTCATTTCTAGTTTTGTTCAGTGGCTATTAATATAAAATGTATGAACAGTCTTGACAGCAAGACTGACTCCAGATATTTTAGAACAGCAGGTAAGTAGACGCTGAAGTGCTCAGTGATATTTAAAAGTTGGAATAAGAAACTGAAATAGAGAATTGGTTACTGTTTTACACAAAAGAGTGGAATTAAGAAACATACCCTGTACAAAATATCATGAAGCATCTAATCCTTTAAAAGTGTGTAGCTTTTTAATCTAAGTAAAACCATTACTATCCTACTCTTCTACAAGATTTTTGCTTTACACTACCCAAGGTTATTTACTCACTAGGTCTAATAAATTGCAAATGACAACAATTTTATCTACATTTATTACAGAATCTCAGAATGACTGAATGATTGCAGCTGGAAGTGGCCTCAGTAGATCATCTAATCCAACCCCCCCAGTAAAGCAGGTTCACCTAGAGCAGGTTTTATGGAATCACATCCAGGCATGGTTTCAATGTCTCCAGAGAATAAGGCTCCACAACCTCTATGGGCAGCCTGTTCCAGTGCTCTGTCACCCTCAATATAAAGAGGTTTTTCTTCATATTCATATGGAACTTCCAGTGTTTCTGTTCGTGCCTCTTGCCCCTTGTCCTGCCACTGGGCAGGAGTGCCATGAAAAGAGTCTGGTCCCACCTTCTTGACACCCATCCTTAAGATATTTCTTAGTATTGATAATATCCACTTTCAGCTGTCTCTTCTTCAGGCTAAACAAGCCCAGCTCTCTCAGTCTTTTTTCCTGAGAGAGATGTTCCAGTCCCACAAATCACCTTTTCCAGTAGTTCCTTGTCTTTCTTGAACTGAGGAGTTCAGAATACTTCAGTTCACAAAACTTAGATGTGTGCTGATTAGGGCAGGATAGATGGGGAGGATAACCTTCCCCAACCTGCTGGATGCAGTCACTATTATAACTGTATATTGGCTACATAATAATTATATACAATATAATAAAAAAATCCATACTACATACTAGTATAAGAAATAGCTTGAACCTTTAAAATACACAAGTGGTCTATACATATACTATCTGGATAATTAGACTCATTACTCACGGAAAAGTAAGTGTAACAATAAAATATCACTATATGCTGAAATTAAAGAACTGACGATTTTATTATCATAAAGAGATGACAATACACACATTAATGTTATAAAGAGAAAATACTACAGTACTTAACCTGTGGTGGAACTGTCCTTGAATAATGGCAAATTTATCCATTATTTGTCCATTTGTCTATTCAGATTTTTGTCCTGTTTTAGAGAGGATCTTTTTACCTCTATTTTAGCTACTCATCTTTTGAGATAATTTTATTTCTTTGTGCTGTTTGAACATTACAATTATGCTATAGCTAAAGAAAACTGCAAGATGAAAGGAGAGACATCTGTCAAAATTTAGAAATTAATGTTTTGCATTAACATCTATTTATGGAGAATGAAAGGGGAGGAAAATCTGTGTTGAAAAGGAGTTAAACACTGAAAACTCACTTACTAACTTTTCTCCTGAGAACTTCTATTTGCAGATAAATATTTGCCTGACTGTGACACGTATAGTCTACTATAGTACTGCCAAGTAGATACTCCATCAAATTTTTTCAACTTCAGTTAAAATCAGTATATAGCTAACCTGTATTATGATTCACTTTAAATGTGGATTTTACAGAAAAGTGAAATGAATTTAGATAAAATATTGTTGACACTGTGTAACAGGTTTAAAAAAAGAGATATGTATACATTGCATTTGTCTCACAGTCACAGGGTCTTGAGTAATCACCCACTGAGGTCAATCATTGAAGTCACTGGCTTCAATAGGACTGGAGCACACAACTTCTTTTCTTGGAGAATTTTACACAGCAAGTCTTGTATGTTGGTCTCATAGCACACAGGATAATGTACATGAACAGTAAATTCAATGCATCTGGAGACTTCTGCATTGGATGTGGCTTTGTATCAAGGTGGAGTCTTGGCCCAAGCCAGTTCATGTCTTGAGAGAGAACACATAATTCTTAAATGATCTCAAATATAAAATAGAAGCAAACAGAAAAATATGTAAGACTGACAAATTACAAATCAACAAACAAAAGGAGTCAGTAACTGCACATTTGCAGTAGTCTTTTAAAATAAGGCAGATGTCCATCCAGTCAAATGACAGCCATGAAGAGCAAACATTTAAATGGAATTTTTTTTTTAGGCTTTGCTATGGATTTTTCCTGTCCTTTAATAGAAATTAAATTTTTTCTGTGTTTTATTATGCATGCTATATTTAACAAAATTACTATAAATATAATTTCTTTGCCTAGAGAGATCAGAAAAAGGAAATAAATGCCATTTCAGTGAAGGATTAAAATTCGCTTTAAAGATCTTAAGTTTGCTTTAAAGTTCTCAAGTTACCTTTCATTTTATTAGTAGGAATTCTATTAATCTTTTCATTGCATATTCTTTTATTAACTGCTTTTCTCTTACATGTTAGTTTTATCAGTGCTAAATATACAGCGCTGGGAGGTACACAGACTGACAAGAGTATTATATGCTTCTTTTTTAAGTCACCTTAGAAAGATTATATTTAGTCATCAGACTTTATATATTTTCCGCACAATTTAATATTATATGTATTTGACATTTTGTGTTCAAATTCACTGCCATAAGGATCTTCCAAAGCATTTAATAAATTCTGGAAGTACAACCTGAGATGTCAGCCAAGATCATGCCATTGTTTGGAATGGAAAGAAATGTTGCATCACCTTTCTCTTATCTTATTACTTTCCTATATCACACCGTTGCACTCCGGGGTGACATACTGTATCAAGCATTTCAGCTAAGAAATTAAAACTTGCTAATTTTAGACTGAAATATTAAAAAAATTCTACTTATTTAAAGCTCAAGCCCAAATATTTTGACTGTTTGTGTACATTTCCAGCAAATAATTAGACAGGTGAATGTCAAGGGTAATACATCCCAGCAGTGCGGTCACTTAAGGACTGTGAAAATCTCCTGTAACATGTAATACTCAGTTTTGAATTAGTAACTGAAAACAACAATTTTTAACATAAAAATCATCATTTATTTATGAAGTGTCATTAGTGAGGGCCACATTTATTAGATAGAAAGAGGAGGTCCTAGCTTTTGGTTGCTTACTGCTTTAATATTAGAGATATGAATGCTTATTTTCATAATTGTATCATTTCAAAGATTGCAAACTTGTAAATAAAATACAGAAGATACACTTTTATTATTCACAGTTTAAAATATTAATCAACTATCAATTAATTTTAAAAAGAAAATTCCATGTTCTTATGTATTTTGCAGGCATTCTGTTTCAGTCAACACATTCCTTAACCACGTGTGTGAATCTTCCTTTTTTATCATGTTGACTTCCTTCAAAGTTATGGCTAATTCTGTTTTTTTAAGGAATATTGATGAGTGTTAAAAATAATTTGGACTGAACAAACATTTCTACACTATTGCTCTCTGTCACCCAAGAAAAAGTAATTTTTAAAAGTAGGCTCATAAAATAGTGTTTAGGAACTTTTCCTTTTCCCTTTAATTTGGCAACTCTGCATAATGTTTACTTTTACGCTACTTTACAGATAATATCCTATTAACATTACACAAGAAAATCCAAAGCTGTCTTCAAAAAAAAAAGTAACAGCCTTTCTTTTGATTGTTTCATTAGAAATAACTGTGAAAAGAAAATACATTCTTGCATATTAAATGTAATAATATTCCAAACTATCCTTAAAAATGTACAAAATTATAGTACTGAAAATATTCCCTTTGCACACCCATGGCCTGTGGTAAGAAGGTTATTCTACATCAATACAAATGAGTAAAAGAAGTTCAGTTACCTTTGAATTCCAGAGAAAAAGTAAGCCTGCTTGTATCCTCACAGGGTCTCCACTCTTTCCACTCTTGGCAATGCAGCGGCAAAGAAAGCTTGAAGAGAAGCCCAGAGGACCTATCCACATGTGTGGACAACCATGGCACTGCCCCAGATGGGGTGAGCTGTAATGTAGGCTGGTGAGACACAGGAGGCAGATTTCCCTTTTGCTACACAAGTGCACTAATGTAGTTGTTTCAGGGTTTTTTTTAGGAAATTAACTGAACCAACCTTTCAATTTCTATAGAATAACTCAACAACTAAATCCCAGAGTCCTTTGTACCTGGAGCTATAATCTCATGGGTCTTACTTGGAGCTATAGGTAGGTGCTTACCTTTGGGAAACAAATGCTTTCTTTCTCCCTTCACTTTTTAGTTAGCTCAAAAAGAGATACTGCCTATTTAACCATTCATAAAAGACTTTGAAAGTACTTTGTCTGTGGCATCAAAATACTTTCTTCTATCATATAACATATCAGTATTTTATCTTGGACATGAGGTACCTGGTAATGTGAATTCCTTTTGGGAGAAAGGGGAACTTGGAGCAGGATATGCTGAGCATTTCCTTGTTTTGATTTTGTCCCAAGCTACAAGGGGAACGGTAACAGCAGTCAGGCTCTCACTTTTGAGATATGAGAGCATAGCTACATCTCTTAACTGGAAATTCCCAAGCATGAGCACGTAAAAGCATTTTTGTCTCTGCGGATAAAATCACATAGTACTTTACAAATAATTTATATCTTGCAATATGACTATTTTACTCACGAATTATCTTTTAAATTTGAACAGAGAATAAGTCTTTTAAATATTACTTTGAAATGCCTCTAGACTTCATGGAGCACTATGTAAGTTATTTTAGACACGCTTTTATGAGACGTCTTAGTTAAAAGCTTGCAGCTTTCCTTAAAAGGTGTTACACATTCAGTTATTCCAATACATGAGGCATGTGATTTAAGTTAAGGAATGAGATTTGTGTTTACCTGCTATAAACTAGGAAGGTTTACTGACCACACGTAGCAAGGTGCTGGCAGCTGTAGCTGAGGGACAGCCTCTGGGAGAGGCTGGGGCTGCCCCGTGTTGGACACAGCCGGCTCCAGCCTGTTCCAATGGACACACCCTAGGGCACGGCTGAGCCCCTCTGACAAGCTGATGGCACTTCAGTGGAAACATGTCTAAGAAAGGGCAGAAAATGCCAGACAGGCAGAAGCAGACAGAACAGAAAGGGTGAGAAGCAGCAGAGGGACCACCATAGTCAGAGAAGGAGAAGGACATGTTCCATGTGCCAGAGCAGGTATTCCCCTGCAGCCTGAGTTCAAGTGTGGTCTCCTGTATACCAGTTAGACCACCTTGAAGTTCACATACCCACACACACAATAGTGAACTAAACGACATAGAAAATAGGGGCTAAATCACATAGAAAATAGGAAGAGGGTTTTATAAGTTTTACAAAACTTGTAAGTTTAATATTACTGGTACAGCACTTGGCCAAGAAAAAAGTACTGTCAGCATCCCGCTAAAATGTGATATTGTGTTCCCCTCTCCCCACTTCTCTATTGCTCCTCCCTGATCCAAATTTTTCCCTCCATTTCCCCACTTATGGTTTTTCCTCTAAGCACCCCATAGTTGTTTTGCACATTTCCACATTCCTTTCAAAACATCCCCTACCAAGTTTTCAATAATCCACCAGGCCCCTAATATATCCCATAAAAAGTTTATTCATTAGCATGAGTCCCATGATAATCTAGCTTCTCCCTTCCTATCAGTTACAAAGTTATATTTGTACTTCTTCATGGTGACACTTGAGCGACTGCATCAGTGGCTCAGCCACTGGTGGCATGGGAGCTCTTATCTTTGTTATGCTCACTGTTATCTCCTGATTCATTATGTGTATTTACTTATTACTTTTCCTATCTCTTGTTTCTGTTTACTAGTGAGTAAACTACTCATCCAATACTCTCACTCAAACCAGATATCCCTACAGCCCAGGGATTCACATACCCATTGAGTTTCCTACATCTTTACAGAACTGACACCATGACTTTAATCTTAAAAATATAAAACAGCTACGAGAAATAAAATGTTAGCACGTATAAAATAAAACATAAAGTGAATGTAAAGCTCTGTAGTAATGAACTAAGAAACTGATTAAATTCAAACTATATAGAGGCTGTTGTTTAGAATCATAGAGTAAGTATTTTTCCTACTTATTTATTTTGGTTTTGATTTAATTTAATCAGATTCAGCATAGGCTTTTCTCTTCAGTACAGAAAAAAATAATAAAAATGTGAGTTTTTGTTTAGTTACTGTGCTATGATTTTGATAGCAAAAGGAAGACTAACTATAAGCTTCACCAACGTTACATGTCAATCTAGAATAAAAATAATATTAGAATATTTTATCCATTAAAAAAAAAAGAGGAAGTAATAGACAAAATGTATCTCCCAGAACAAATAATTTCCTAACATTTGTATGTTTTTTCTCATGTGGTGTATGCTAATATTCATGAAATTTAATGCTTTGCATTTTTTAGTACTTTGCATGATATGAACAGAGACTTATATTTCATAACCTGCATGTTTGTTTTCTGTAACACAATATAAGTCATGGCAGAGGTATAGATATAAGGTGATGTTCATTGAACTTTTAAATAATTTCTTTATTCTTTTATTGATTTCTTGGATAAAAACCTCACTATATCTCAGTATACAATTCACGCACTACATTAAACCTGCTTTCACTACAGGTATGATGAAGATATTAACAGCTGAAAGTTGTTTTTCTATGTAGGTCCAAATAAATCTCCCTTCTACTTAACTGGATAATAGTGCTGATTCTGAGAGGAGAAAGTCTTACCTCACATGTGACACACTCAGAATGTCTTAGATTTCTAATTAGCACACTTACACCATTTTGTCCTTGGTATGCAGTGATTGCAGCTAGCATCTTTACCAGCACTAGTATACTTCTGGGGTTTAAAAAAGAAATAAAATATGCAAATACTCTGTGAAGGATACAATATTGCATACTGCAATATGAAGGATATTAGTGGCAGAGGTTTTGCAAAGACAGAGGTGAGCTGTGAACAGACACTATGCTTTGTATTGTGTCTCCCAAAATAACATATTACAGCTACTCAGGCAGAGGAAACTTCATGAAGACAACCAAACTCTGTCTCAGATAATTTACACACCTATTCATCTTCCTTAGATGCTCCTGTTTCAGCAGACCTAAACTCTTGCCAAACCAACAAATACAGTCTCCAATGTTTTGAGTTTTCAAGCACCAAGTTTGCAATGCAACTTGAATCTCTGTATCTGACTTGATTTATGCATAATTCATTTCTATGAACCCACAGCTGATTGTATGTGCTCAGTGCCCTGAGTCCACCAAGACTCAGGTATATGTGTTAAAGCTGTGCTACATCTCCTTCCACATTCAGGGGGCCATCCTCTTTGCAAACTCAAGAGGGAGAAGGTGATGAAAGTGTGGAGACCAGACGAAAGACTGAAGCGAATGTATGCTGAGACAAGGTTAAATGCATTGTTTCTAATCTACCTATAAAATCAGAACTTTGAGATAAATTAGCAAATGTAAGAAATTCCACCAGGATACACCTCTAAGTAGAAAACTCAAACATTTGGGCTTCCTAGCTTTTGGTTATTTAAATTTATTGCAGTGTGCCAACATATACAGTGTTCAGTTCCGGATAATTATGAAACAGATCATTAACTGTTCTAAACTGTCATATCTCTTGGGATCCAGGGTGATACGTGAAATCATGATAACATAGCTATGGATGTAGAAAAAAAGATAAAAATCATAAAATTATTGAAAAAGATTAATTTAGGAAGACTGATTAACAAGATGTATTTACACCACATGGGCAGGTCAAGATAAAATTTGTAAGAAATGCTTCGGTTAGAAAAAGTAAGAATTGCTTGTCCAGATCAGTATTGACACGAAAGAAGGGTGAGTCAGTGCCAAAGCATAATTTGCCATTAAGGTTCATGCCCAAAGCCTCTTTTCAGGGGGTGTGCACTAAGCAAAATGAATGTAGATATAAAATGTTGGCACCATTTCTGAATTTTAACCCCAAACAGACAAGCAAGTATAAATTAATAATGAACCAGTGAAACAACTGTACTAGGGCATTATCTCTTGTGTCTTTCCCATTAACGGCAGATTTTGCACGGCTAAAAACTCTTGGAGAAATAAACAACTCTACTGGGCATTCAAGAATAAAGCTGGTCAGAAACTTCCTGGGGATTTTTCAATTTTTATTTATTATTATGTGAATTGTAAACATTTTTCAAAACATTTTAGACTTATTAATTTTAAGCTACCCCACAGAAGAGTTTCAGATGAAACCTAGGCAAACCTGGGTAAGGATATTCTTAGGAAGCAGAAAAGATCTTACATTCAATGAGATTTTTTTTAATAGAACCAATTATTTTTACTTTGCTTCCATTTCTGACATTCATAAGCAAAGTTCGGCTTAGTATTCCTCAGAGAAGGTTTAGTTTTTCTTAAGCCTAGAAAAGCATATGTCTTCTTAGAACTGAAGAAGGGTGGACACATGCACACTCTGCTCTGCTCTACAAATGACTTTGTGGTCCATCACGTGGCACACTGACCATGCAACCTGCGTGTGGGAATTAACAGACCTATCCTGCCAACAACGTGGAGGTTTCATTTTCACTCACCACCTGGAAACTGACAGTGCTATTAATACTTTTTGTTGGCCTATTGCCAGGTTAGTCAATGTGAAAAACGAGCACAACTCTCTTGCTGCGAGGTAGAAGATGTTTATTGATAGCAGCAAGCGTCCGAGGAAAGTCCAAAAGAAAAGCCGAGACAAAAAAAAAAAGAAGGCAAAAAAAGAAACCGGGTCCGCGG
>VZTH01018220.1:100241-172286 GCA_013397815.1 Aleadryas rufinucha
ATAATTATGCAAAAGATTAGCCATGATGTTTATATATGACATCAATAGATCAGATAGCTGGGTATTTGTGAATACTGTCTTGCTTGCTTATTCCTCTGTTCTTACACAGAAAAAATCTGCTGGTATCCAGAGAAGAAATAAGGCAATGGCAACAACGCATAAAAGAATCTTAAGAGTATTTTTTTTGCTACAAGTAACAAAATACTGGAGGGAAAAAAGAGGAAACAATATAAATTGCCATTGGAAAGACAATGGCCTTGATTTAGACACTAATATGAATGAAACACACAAGACCACTGGCAGAAGTCTGCTAACTGTCAGAGCTGATGCATCTTGGAATATGAGGAGGAAGTAATATAAAGTTCATCTAATAGGGTAGCCAATTGAGAAAAATCCCTTTCATCTTCTGTGAAAACTTGACAGTACAATAGTTTCTGATGAAAACTTAGGAAAATAAGTCCATTATTTTGGCAGGAGTATCCAAACAAAAGGTCATAACAGGTAGATACCTTGTTTTAATAGTTAGCTTTATACCTCTACTCTCATGAAAAAGACTAGGTCAAATTTGTTAAAAGTTGTCTTTTCCTATGAGGTAGTGAAATTAAAGCTTTTACTTGGGGGAAAAGGATAAATAGAGGAAAGGAAGTAAATAGACCCTGCACTAAGTGAGGAGGGTCCAATCCTTGGGTATTCTTTTGTTCTACTCAAAACCAAATTTCACTCTCAAAATAGTGATTGATGTTCAGAAGAGAGGAGAACATAGATTATGTTATTATTACTCTTTAATTTATACTTGTAATGTTAATATTGCCTCATTAAATTCTTTGGAGCCTGTAAAGTTATTTCTTCAGGTGCAAAGGACATATAGCAGATAGAACCAGCAATGAAATGCACACTAAAAGAAAAAGAGTTACGGTGTGAAAAAAAGAGTACGGAATACAGTTTCCTCAGTGAATGCTTCAAGAATAACAAAGAAAAAAGTTAAATTTTGTGGGATATTGTAAACCAGTTTTGGGGTTTGAAAAAATTCTGCTTCCAAGTACTTATTACTTTAAATGTGTGAGTGTAATGTCAGTTATGCTTGTAGCACAGGCTAAATATTGTCAATAATGTGACAAAAACATTGTGCTTATTATACAAACTATAAAACATAGATATAGTTTATTTGATTAGCTAATTTTGCCAATATCATTTGATAATTGAAATAAAAAGTAAATATTTAATGTCTAAAAGTATGAAGACTTAATTATTTAATTTCTAAAAACCTATATTTTTTCTATTGGTACCTATAAGCATATTAGAAATATATGTATTTCTTCAGTTATATTTTGTCTTCTGGTAAATAAATAGAATTTTAACAATGACTTAAAAGAACCTAAAATTGCACCCATTTTCTTCATTATACAGTTTAAAACAAAAATTAGTTTAAAACAAAGGAAGTTAATGTTGTATCCTGCAGAGTACCCCTANGTTAATAAACAGAATCAGGTATAGGGAAGCTACTGTTCAAAATAAAAATATCTCAGCAGAGAAATATTTATATACTCATTTGTCTTGAAATGTTTAGTTTTGTGACCTAGATTGACAGATTTTAATGCATTAGTTTACATCTGAAAAAGAACTTTTCCAGTGTGTCACTTCACAGTTTGTATATAATATATTACGCTGACAGATAAATGATATTCATGACAATTGCTGCTATTGGTGTCGGTAAATCGGTTTTCTTAGGAGCCATACTCATTTGCATTCCATTTGGAACTCTTTTACCAGTTGAAGACAATAAACATTTAATTCACAACTTGAAAATATGTTGATTTAAATAAATAATATTTTTTAAATAAATAATTGCATGGAAAAATATTATTTTTATTTTCAAAATATCTTTGTTTAATTTTCTTGTTATACATGAGCTTACTTGGGACTTTACTTAGTTTAAAAATGAACATCATTAAATAAAAGTACCAGGTATTCTGTCATCAACCATGTTTCAGCATTACATTATGCTGTATGTCTGAAACATTTATTTGTGTATGAAAGACACAGAACTGACAAGGGAAGTATGTTCAGGAGATTTTGGATCATGAGTAAATGACTTAGTGAAATCTAGTTTGTAACACACCTGCCTAATCTATCATATGTAACTGTGGAACAGCAATATAATTTCAAAATACTGAATCAGTAAAAATATGTATATTTAAAGTAATTAGAGTAAATTGGAATCAGGCCCTATGTACTTGTCCTGGTAAAAATGTTAGGGAGGACAGAACTAGTTCTGACAGGTCTTTCACAATAATTTTGCCTGAACAACTGAGTCCTAAAGTATCCTGTGATTACCTTAGAAGTGACTATTGCTCTGGAAATGATAATCCATGAGAAAATGTGCCATGTGAATTGTAGATAATTCTGCAAAACATATTAGCATTGCAAACATCACCATTTCAATGTTATTCACCAGAAGTTGTATCTACTAGTTATTCTGCTTTTCTGGTTTTTCCCTTCGTATAGGTTTTTCCTCTATAACCTTCTTCCAGAGCTCTTGGAACATTTAAGAAATTAATGCAAAATCATTACAATCTGTATTAGGTAACAAAATGAATATTGATGAACTAGCTGTGAGATAAAATATATTATGGTAGAAATTCTGCTGCTGAGGACACCTTGCCCTGCTTACTACACTGACATTACCTTGTTTGCTTATTTTTAATTTAATGGTTAATGTTTTAAGGGGTATGTAATAAAGAAGGGACTTTGAAAAATTATGAAGAAGACAAGTTAAGGTAAACCATATAACCAGATTTTTATATGCATTTTTACTAGAAGATGTGAAACTGGAATTTTTTTGACTTGTTCAACAGGTATGTGTCAGTAGAATAGCTCAGACTTCACAGACAGCAACACAGACTCATCAGTTTTCAATTAGACACTTTCTGGTTTTTATCTTGTTATAAAAGAATATAACTGTGGGTTTCTTTTTCTGGAACTTTCACTTTACTCTAAACTGCTGACAATCAGGAAATTGATCACTACTAGTCTAATACAACAGCTTATTTTAGCCTGGCTGAACAAAAAACTTCCTTATATATGTCCCAAAATTTATAGCATCAGTCTTTACTCATAAGTGAAGCAGCAAGAAAATCCATCTGAATATGAAAAATGTCCACCCAGATGTTATCTAATTAAAATGATTCTAAAAACATGAACTCATTATTTAATGTTCACCATACACTGAGAATGCTAAAATATAGATGTGCTTAAAATAGGGTGTTTATTACACAACAGTTCTGATTTTCTTGTTTATGCAACAAAACATTTTTCTTTGTGCGCAAGGTAACTGTCATCACATAAATTAAAAAGTTGCTTCCTAGTCCTACCACTTGTCACCTTTTTTAATGTTACATGAACAGAAAAAATTTGTTCAATATCCAACCAAAATATTCTGAAGAGGTGTGCTGGTTTGACATTGGCTGGATGCTGTTGCCTACCTAATCTGCTCTATCACTACCCTCTTCAGCTGGACAAGGAAATATGAAAGGCTCGTGGGTTAAGGACAGTGAGAAATCACGCACTGGTTATCGACATGGGCAAAACACACTGAACGTGAGGAAATTACTTGAATTTATTACCAATCACATCAGAGTAGAGTAATGAGAAATAAAATCAAATCTTAGAACACCTTCCATCCACCCCTCCCTTCTGAGCGTAACTTAATTCTTTTCCTCTTCTGCCCAGCAGCACAGGGGGATGGGGAATAGTGGTTTTGGTTAGTTCATCACATACTGCCACTCCTTTCTCCTCACAGGGAGGACTCCTCAAACTCTTCCCCTGTTCGGGTAGGGATTTCCTCCCACAGCAGACAATCCTCCAAGAACTACTCCAGTGTGAGTTCTTCCCATGGGCTGCAGTTCTTCACAAATTGCTGCAGCATGGATGCCTCCTACCAGGTACAGTCCTTCAGTAACAGACCATTGTGGGTCCCCCATGAGGTCACAAATGCTTCCAGCAAACCTGCTCCACCGGGCCAGAGGTTCTGCTAGGAGCCTGTTCCAGTGCAGGCTTCCCACAGGGTCAGAATTGCCTTCAGGCAACCTCCAGGGGCTGCAAGTGGATCTCTGCTCTATGGTGGAACTCCATGGGCTGCAGAGGCACAGCTGTCTCACCACAGTCTGCACCATGGGCTGCAGGGGAACCTCTGCTCCGGCGCTTGGTGCACCTCCTGCTCCTCCTTCTCCACTGATCTTGGTGTCTTCAGAGAAGTTTCTCTCACAAATTCTCACCCCTCTCTCCAGATACAGTTTTGCAGCAGTTTTGTTACTCTTCTTAAATATGTAATTGTCCAGACAGTACTGCCATTGCTGATGGGTTTGGCCCAGCCAGTGGTGGGTCCATCTTGGAGCTGGGTAGAAATTGCTGTGTTGGACATGGGGAAGCTTCTGGCAGCTGCTCAGAGAAGCCACCCCTGTAGTCTCCCCACAACCAAAATCTTGCCACACAAACACAGTACAATGGGAAATCTCTTTCATTTGCCTGCCGGTCTGAACCACATTTTCTATAAGTTTAGCTACGTAATACAAGTGCCCCCTAAACTATTACAGACAAATTTGATTCAATTGTGTCGTATTTTGTAAAACCTAGTCATCTATTTTACATCCTTCTAAAGTCATAGACATATATAAGAGCAATTTTGTTACATATTAAAGGTTAACTATTGTGACAAAGTTTGAAACTGTGAATATGAATAGTTAATTTATTAGAAATATTGAAGATTTTCAAATAATTCTCTATCTATGTTTGACATATTTAGCTCCATGACAATCTGTAATATTCATCTATAGTAGAACAAAGATATCTACAGCCTGACACCTTACCCTACATAGTGTCTCAGGTAACTTTCTTGTTACACCTTCCTTGACAAAAAGGATATTTGCTAGGTCATGTTACCATTTGTTTTACATTCATTTTCAGACAATCCACACTGGCATCCTAAACATCAGGACCCATCATTTCATCTTATGATGATGCATTGGAAGGGTGTGAGGAGCTTTAATATTCCCCAGACTCTGTAACAACCTAACAAATTAGTATGGGATCATTCATTAGCATGACAGAATCCAAGACTGAAAGCACAGATAAGAGGATAAGGGAGCTGGGGTTCTTTAGCTTGGAGAAAAGGAGGCTCAGGGAAGAGCTTATCGCTCTCTACAACTACTAGAAAGGAGACTGTTGACAAGTGGGGGTCAGATTCTTCTCCGGGGCAACCAGTGACAGGACAAGAGGAAATGGCTTGAAGCTTCACCAGGAAAGGTTCAGTTTGGACATCAGGAAGAATTTCTTCACTGAATGGGTAGTTAAGCATTGGAATGGGCTGACCAGAGAAGTGGTGGAGTCACCATTCCTGGGAGTATTCAAGGAAGTATTCATTAAATGACTGGACCTGGCACTTGATGGCCTTGGACTCAATGACCTTGGAGGTCCTTTCCAACCTTAAAGATTCTATAATGATTTGATTTCACACAGGATTTTAATTTTCTTTGTCTCTTCTCCTCCTTCAATTCAATCTGATAATATCAGGATATAAGATCAAAACTGTTAATGTTTTTTTATTACTGCTGTTACATCTGCGGTGTCAGTTACCTAATAATAGTCTTGAACTGACATAGAATAAAGTAACATAACCTATGCTGACATAAAGAATTATTTCCTCAATTACTTCAATAGAGTTATGATAATTTAAAACACTTGAGATATTTCCTTATTGTTTTAGCAGGCCAGTGACAGTTCTTATGATAGTCTTATCTCTGAAATCAGTCCTTAAATATACTAAGGCATCTGATGCTTTCAGACACTATGATCATTCTTTGCTCTTACTTATGAAAGCTTTTCAGTTTTCACTTTATTGTAATTACTATTGTATTTTATTATTACTTATGAACCATATAACACCACAGAATTAAGTTCTTAACAACTATCGCTTTTTTCACTGGGAACATTAACAGACAAAATCTACTTGTGCCCCCTTTGCCCCTGTTTTTTAGTAGTCTGTGACAGAACGTGCACTGATGCCACCGTTTATTCCTACCTTGTTTTCTACTTGGTTTCCTAGCACCTTAAACCAGGTTCGCCAGCTCCTAATGACTTTTTTTTTTGTTTTGGCACATGAGTTAATCATCTTTGTCATCTTTTAACATCTTCCTTCATACTCTTAATGCAGGAAGATATTTCAGACCTTAGTCTCTTGCTGTGAGACTAACAGAGTGGCCTGAGATCAGATTGTAAGATCAGAATTACCTAGTATCCAGTCTATACTCTATTGCTCTGCAGAAATTATTTCATATTCACACTTGTGGCACCCAAGTTTACTCAGCCTTGGTTGTCATACTACCACTGTATTTTCACGGCTTGTTCTATCATTCTATGCTCATACTCAGAAATCCTTGCTTCACACTACTGCTAATTAGTATTAAACCTAACAATGTGTAGGAATTTTTGAAAACTTCCTACTATGTAAATTTGAAAGAAGCAAATTATACAAATAAATTTGCAGCATAGTTAAATTTTTAAGATTTGTCCTTGAATTTATGTGGATAAGTTTGTAAGTCTTATGATATTTTGAATTATTGAAAATACTCTGGTTTAGAATATTCCAGCAGTGAAAATGCTTTTTGTTGCTTTTCTTTTCCTGTATCATATCCTGGTTTTATGTAGCAATGTGCAGCAATCTGAAAGAAGCATTCAATGATGACTTATTCAAGTCATCAATTTGTGCCCAAGTAATCCTTTGAAATATTTTTCAAGTTATTTTTGTCTTTCTGAAGTTTGTAATGTTGAAACTTCCTTAGCCTGGAAGATCACTAAGATTATATTTATATATAAATTTATAAAACACATATGTACAACTTCCAGATCTATTCTATATTTCAAACAAATATCTCAACATTAATAGGGCATAAAAGACACTATAAATAATGTTTAAATATACATATATATGCTGTGTGTATACACAGGTACACATTGATTACAGGCCTTCTGCTCCATTTCTATGCACAGGACAAGTGCAGTTAGGAAAAGAATTTCTAAACTGTGTTACCAGTTGAATCATATTGACTGCAATTACTGATACTCTCAGCAACTTTCTGTTGGCACATAGTTTGTTCTAGTGAGCCTTGGGGAGAGACCATTGTAGAATGTTTTATGAACAAACAACACTATTTGACATAAGAGAGGTTTGGAAACTAATCATCAAATGACAAGTTTTCCATGCCAAAACTTTGGAATCAGTCAGGCTCTTGCAGATTTCCCTGTGGGCTGCAAAGATACATTTCTTCTGTCTCCCAAATCCCGTGACATAATTACTGAGAATATTACAAACTTGCTGCCAGGCAACTCTGAACACTGTTTTCTGCTTTAAACAATAACAAATATATGGTCTTTAGTAGAGCTGTATGAAAAGAGGAATGAGAAGGTCACAAAATGGAGGGAAAAATAAAGATTCAAAAAATGTAGTTTGTACTGCTACCAGAGCTAATTTTTTTCAAGTCAAAAGGGAGTAGGTGGCAGATAAAACTTGAAGGATCTCAGTTTGAGAATGGGATCTGGGCATCAATTGCCTTTCCTCAAGAGGGGAAGAAACAGGGAGTTTTATCATTTGCATTATTAGAACTCAGAATATTCTATATAATTCTGTTTCAAATTCTTTCATGAAATCAAATGAAGAAGAATGAAGAGAAAACATTGAGAAAATATTAAGTAAAAAAAAAATAATTCCAGAACTACATTGTGGTTTTACCTGAAAACAGAGAAGTTTTAATATGGGTGTGTAGGCATGTAAAACTACTTATGTTTAAACCATATTGCAGAAATAAACAAAAATACAATTGACAGGTTAACATCGTTGTAAGAAGGACTTGACAGATGTAGAATTTAAATGTGAACCTAGCACAGATGGATTCCCATTTCTTAAAACTCCACATGCATTCTATTTTTTGGGTAAGAAAATTGTAAGTTATATGACATGAACTGCCAGAAAATACTTTTATCCTTCATGGGCATGGAATTCTTGGGCATTTTTGCTACATGAGATCTTTACTGTTATTTGGTTAAATACATTTTTGTTGAGTAGAGAGAATTAATATAATTCAAATTATCAGGAGATAGAAAATTTTCAAGGTGTTCTATAAAAGAGTAACATAGCACACCTACAATAATTCCATACCTGCAGTAGTGCAGTCCCGTTAAGGAACTTCTTTGTAAGGTACATGTTTAATCTAATATTACATTGTGATTCGTTGGTACTGCCAGGGGCACAGTCTTGAAATTAGTCAATGTTTTTGGATATTTCCCTTTTATCCTACTATGTTGGAACAAAATTACTTTTGAAACTTCACATTTGAAAAGCAGGGAAAAAGAAGAAAAGGAAAAAGACAAAAGAACAACCTCTGGAGTTTGCCAACATTTGCTTGCAAAATTATATATTAATGATGTCACAGATGCACATACACAGTCAAGAAGTGAAAGGAATTTATTGACCATTGCTACAGATCTATTTACAAAATGAATTCCAGCCATCACTTCCTTAATGTGATACGCAATGAGGCACAAAAGTTATGCATCTCAAAAGCCACCACATTTAATGAAATCTCTATGAATGTTATGATATTCATATTTTGCTTAATTTCTTCACATTATTTTCTCACACATGCACAAAAATAATCCAGTCCAGCTCCTATAAAATTCAACAATTATACCAAAATAGCACTTCTGAAGTTCTTAACCTTGATTTGCCCTGCAACGGGATTTAACACCTGAATCATACATGATTCTTCTCACTCAATATTAGTAATCAATTTGGACTAAATGGTATTTTTCTGCAGTGCAGCACTACAGGACCACCAACACAATACTTTACCTCATTCTGTTCGTCCCAATGATTCCACTTCTCCTTGATAATTCTAGCCTCCACTCTTGTTCCCAATATCCTGGCTTTTTTTTTTTTTTTTTTTTTTTTTTTTTTTTTTTTTTTTTTTTTTTTTTTTTTTTTTTTTTTTTTTTTTTAATTTCTAAAATCTTTTGACTAAATTACATAATTATATTCCTGTTTTGGAGTTATTCTTTTTTCTTTTGTGTACCCATGCCACTCTAGCACTAATTCTTCACTCTGTTTACTATTTCTAATGTCTTAAGTTCATTTTATCCCCTTTCACCCCAGTCCATCAATGACCTTATTATTGTGACAGCTTTGACCTTAATGTGTCAACTTCTTGGTTGCCCTAACTTTTTTGGTTCTTTTTCTTTGGTCGGTGGCTTTTTCGTGGTTTAGTATAATTTCTTTTTTCCATTTGTGAACTCTCCCTGTTACTGTCACTTATCACTTATGTTACCATCTTTGTCTTATCTCAGATTTTTCATATCATGTCCTTTCCCAGTCAAAAAAAATTTTTTTGGATGCATGAGGGCAACATCTGCTTGTGAAATTCTTGGAATAGATCTTATTTCTGGAGGACACATTCCACCTTCTGTAGATTCTCTTGAATCTTCTATCTGGAGTCCTCCCTCTGAAGAAAATTTCAGATGGCCCACAGAGACAGGATGATTAGTATATGAGTACTGATTCTAATTTAGGAGATTATAGGACTGTAAATGATATTTTATCTAAATTTAAAATGTGTTGATCTGGTTTTCAACAGCCAAGTGTTAAATGTCACTTGGTAAGGAACTAGAAAGTGTTTATGATGTTTTTTAGTGTTCCTTTATTCCTGTGTTGTCTGGTTTCAGGCAAATAACTAGATATGATTATAAATGAGGCATACCTTTGTGGCAAGAAATATAGAAAAATAGGATGGCTATACTAGTTTAGCTCAAAGGTACATCTAATCCAGCCTTTTCCCTGATAATAGCCAAAAGCAGACACAGAGAAGAAAGCACAAGACTATAAAAATATGTAGCAATACTTCCCCTGGATACTTTCTTAGTCTCACTGGATCACAGATTTCTGAGCTGGAAATGTTGTATGCATATTTAAACACTTTCTCTTATCCATCACCATCTGAAGCTAAAAACTTTTGAATCCACACATGACTCTTAATACAAGTTCTATTATTCAACATATTCTATAAAGAGTGATTGCTTTTTATTTGTTTTTGTATGCATGTGAATTATAAAGCAGAATATACTGATGTCAAAAGGAATTATTTTTATGGTGTTGCTTATAGAAATGAGTACCCTCTTGTTTTTAGGTAGATTTGGATCCAATAAATGGCTTTAAAATTTGCCATCTTTGTTTCAGTACAATGAAGCAATAGGTCCTAAACAGAATCACAAATACAGAAGAAGGTTTTATGGAGCCTTTATGGATCAGTGACATATTTATTAAAAACAAATATTGAAAAATTTAAAAGATCAGACAAATAACCTTCATGGATGGTATCAATGGTAAACAATGTTAATGATTCATATGAGTCCTAGATATAGTACAGAAATACTTCAAGACAAGTGGAATTTCCCTATTTCCAATCTATGATAGACATATTATTTCATAATTAATCTTTATTTAACAGAGTTAATAATTCATTTATCTTCTGCCATTCTCGTCCTGTTTTCAACAAGAACAAACACTTCAAAAAAAGGAACATAGTCAACACGTGCTACTTACTGTGTAAGTTGTTACATTCACATTTATAGGTTCTAAGTTTAGGTGGTGTCATGGTACTAAGACGTCCTAAAAACCCAGCAGTATGAGAACTATTACATTGACACCAACTTCCCAGAAGGTAAGTGACAAGTTTAAATGATTCTACCTAAACCTGGAAAGTATGAGCAAGACTGCTAACTTTTAAATGTATCTTTTTACTTAAAAAATAGCTACAGCATGCAAACTCAGTATTGCCACAGGTAATAAGAGTTTTTACTAACTTTGCAAAGCCTCAGGCTGGGCTGTGAGGCTTGCCTTTTCTGGACTCCATCTTGACTTGCTTGGAGTTTTGTTTTAATCAGTTGAGCTGAAAGAGCAATTACCTAATGACCAAGTGGATATTAATTCATTTTTGTTTACTTTGGCTTTACATGAGTCTGTGTTACAACTTTGTTAACAAATTCTACATAGATAGGAACATAGTTGTTCTTTGGAGAAGGTGTGATCCATGGCCCTATAATAATCATGAAGCATCTAAGAGTACAGGACTGGGGTGACAGCAGAGGCCTTTAGAGTATGGACACAATATCATATTTGACTTATTAACTATATCAACAGCTCCTCTTTTAATAATACAAAGTTAGAAGCTGAGCAAAACAGATTTTACTGGTAACAGAAAGAAGCAAGTGTATCTAACATATGCACAGGACACCATTTATGCCAAAGTCATATGTAACACAGAGCTACAGAAGAGTAAAGAAAGAGCAAAGGATAAAAAGTTTGTTAGAAAACAGACAAAAATGGTCCTGAGTAGACCCTAGAGCAAGACCAAAAACTGTCATTTTCAAGAATGTGTTTTTCCTGACAAAAGGGAAGAAGACAACCTCTTAATTAACATCCCATTCCTTGGATGCTGAGAGAATGCCAACAACTTATCACAACACCTCAGAACTCATGCTAAAAGAATTGGTTTGGGGCTCTGAGAATATTGGGAATGGCCATGAAAATATCCGTCCTCTGGTGGATTTGGGTGCCGAGGCTCATGGCCAGCTTAGAGATGGTGCAGTGGTGTCTTTGAAAGAACAGTCCAGCAGAGGAGTCAGAGGAGGCTCCCAGACAACCAGCAGGAAGACTCTGGCTGGTCTTCTGTCTATGGGAACTGTATTAATTTGAGACTAATCCTGGGCCCTTAACAGCATGACTGGGCCACTTATCTCATTTATCCAGACAGGGACCCTGAGCTACGGGCTGAAGTCCTGGCCTGACCTCACTCCTGCCTTGGCACCAACAACGTGGTGCAGTCACTGTGCTGTATCTGACCCTGGTCATTGTCTCTGAACCTGGCAAATGAGGAAAAATTTAGCTTTCATATGGGTTTGGTGGGTTTGTTTTGGTTTGGTTTGGTTTTTTTCGTAAGATACAACAGCTGCTAACTGTAGCTTTGTTAATGAGGTTTCTTTTGTACTAATTAGAAAATTTGGACTGTGAGTGTGTATACCACTGTAAATGAATTAACAGTAATAGCCATTTGCGTTTTGTTCACACTATAAAAATGTGACTTTTTTTTCTTTTTTCACTTATAGAGCATTTTTTCTTTCTGCCTAGAACTGTCCTAGAATTACCAGACTCCTAGTTCATTCAAACACCAGCTGCTCAGAGGTTTTTGGGGGTAACACTTGTCAACATGAGACTGCTTCTTATCAAGTGTCTTTGAGATTGACAAAACATATTTACATTGTAATACAATAATAATGTCTCAGACTTTTAAGTAAACCTAGTGCCACCAGACTTACCTAAGCCACACTCTTTCTTCTATTGTCTTATTCCTGATTTTTTCATGTCTAAAGCAAAGAACTTAAGTATTCATTCAAGAAGAAAGTAATATCTTAAATTACTGTTTATTTGTTTTTTCCTTTAACTACAAAGAAGATCATGATTTAGAGGCTGCATATTAGCTTTGCCAATGCATACTCTTTTCAGCTTTATAAGTGGTGTTTTTCACAATACTTCTAGAGAAACTCTCGTACAAGAGCTATTTGCCATGGTTTCTAAATCTCAAAACAATGCTCATTTTGCCAGATTTCTCATATTACTACACACATTGCTTTACTGAACTACTGTTACCTTGATTATGTACTCATAAAATCTCTAGTAAAACAAAGATATATTTAACCATTCATAATATAATTAAAATAATCATGTCATTTGTTACTGCAGGACACACTTCCCCCTCATGGTTTTGCTGTTAGCCGTCATACTGAAATATATACACAGACACAGCTAATCCTTAGCTATAAATTTTCAGATCATTTTAAGAAAAATGTATATTAAGAAAGAAACTCAGCTGAAATGACAATTTTCAGCAATCTCTTTAAGTGCATACTTTGACTTTACCAGTTGCATACTGGTTGCTGTTTTTCCTTAGCTGATATGAGGAATTCTTAGTTCCCCTACTTAGTCACTTAGCCTTCTTACTCAGGTGGATCGCATTCTTCCAATTAGTCCTCAATCCCCAAGATATGTATGCACCATACTCATAAAAACAATTACATTTATTTTTCATTTCAGAATAACTTTAAAATTGCAGAACTTGTATCTAGAAATAAGTTATTAAATACTTAAAATTTAAAGTGCATAGTTGTTTTTTCATCATTTCACTCTTTTTTTAAATTTTAATAGAAATGCAAAGAGAAATTTTCTGTTGTTGTTGTTCCGAGGACACCCCTCAAGAAATATAGTTTTCCTAGCTAAAAATATGTGGGGAAAGCACAACCAAGAAATTCATTATGAGTACATCTCCCCCTGCTGCAAATCAAACTGAAAGATCATTTTTTCTGTAGATGCCAGTTAAACTTAATGAACTGCATAAATTAATAAGGAAATGTTGTAGTGAAATTAAGTAGCATCATACATTTAGAAAACAATACTATATTGTTTCAATTGCAAATGAAATATATTTTTCCTGTTCTTTGCTTTATTGCAAATAAATGTATTTAGAAATAAATATTTTATAACAAAAGAATTTCCAGTCTACTTATTAAAAATGTGATTGCATAGTTTTGCACAAAACACTGTCTTATCATTCCAGGTCCCTGCCAGATACAAGTGGAGAAAACGGGGAGAGGCAAACATAAAAGCAAAGAGGGATGGAAATAAAAAACATCCTGCAACTCCTGTACCAGCTTTCCTGAGTGGGCGATGGATTTTCACACAAAGCAGTCATGGAACAAACTATATAGGGTAAGAGATATACAGCAAAACCCCAGCATTGCACTTATTATACTTTGGCCTCCATTAATTCATTAGCATGAAAAATGACATTTTCTCCACATTACCAAAATGTATGAATAAGCACAGGTAGGCTGTGAAGTCATATCTATTTAGTGAAATCACTGCCACATGAGTTCAACTATTTTTGATTGATTTCATCAGATCTTTTTATTACTGCCAGCCTTGATAATCTCTTATTTCGGGCTATTTACCTAACTCTAATTCCAGCTCTGAATTATCTACCCAACTTTTAACATTTATTGAAACATCATTTTGTATAGTATTTAGTGTCTATGAGCTCTAAGAATGGTCATAGGAGCAGTGTCTGAAGATAGTAGTTAAAATTCATTTGGCAAGGAGATATAAAGCAAAGAGAAAAGGTAACACCTTTTCCAAGAGCTTAAATGGGTGAACACCTGAGAGGGATGTCAGCTCACTCTGAAATAGTTGCTGGATTATTACTTTGCTGCTATAAACTCTTACAGATGCACAGCCTCTCTCAGGTAGAACAACTTTGTACAGTCTAACTGATGCTAACCTAAGTTATCTGTTGCAAATTCTTCAGTGCTTGTGTTATCTGCATAAAATATCCATTGATTTATTTTGATTATGAAGAGGACAAACAAGAAGAAACCAGAAAATACCCCATATAAAACAATATATTTTCTCCCTGGATCAGACTTAGGACCAGTATTTCATGAGGGCATTCTTCCTCTGAAAGGACATTGTTGCCACATGTTTTCTTGGTGTATACTATGGCAATATCAATGAAAGCACTAGAGACATTATATCTTATGCAACAAATAAATACAAGCTATAGAAACTAGAAATCTCTTGTAGTGCTGGGTCTACTTTTAGTATATATTATATATATATATAAACATACAATGTATATATATATATTTAAATATTTATATATTAAAGTCATTATGAATTTTCTCTAAACATGTTCTCATACTTACAAGTGGAATTTGGGTGGGACTACTTCACTACACAGAATGAAAAGATGTAAATAATTTGATAGTTTAAGGGCTATATGCTAGAAAAGGGCTATAAAAATGCATAGAACTTTACTCACAATCCTGAATATTGTGTGATGCAATGTTTGCATTTAGCACAAAGCCTTTGCTCAACTACCTAGTCTGCAGCAGAAATCTTCAGGTAAAAAAAAGGCACGTAAAAGAAAGATGGTCTTGTCTTGCATTCATATTGTACAATCTGGGAAAAAAAGCCAAACCCCAAACATTTAAAGTCTACCCCCTTTTGTCTTGGAAAAAAGGAAACACAAAGACTTCAGCTAAAGTTTTCTGGAATGTATAAAGACAGTTTTCATATCTCCATTTCAGTGGCCCAGGAGATCCAAGGAGATTTAGAGCTCCCAGGTAAAATTAAGACCTTCAGATACAATTGTATGCACTGGAAATTATATTCTCTCGTGATTTATTTTTCTTGTAGAAGCATTTAGAAGCTTACATAGAGATGAGTTGTATTGTGATTGTTACTATCCAAGTATATAGAAAGAGGAAGCCTGAATTAAAAAAAAATAAATAAATACAGATGGGTGTAACAAATGAAAAATTTATTACATCCTTGATACAAATTAGGAGCTTAGTCAGAGAGGATAAAGAAGGAACCCAAGAGCTTGAAGAATATGCGTAATAGAACTGGAAAGATAATCCAATATTTTCTTAATATCAGTTACTGCTAATTCACAAAACCTTTAGAAGATAATGATTAAGCTACATATCTGAGAAATTTTTGGTTTATGGTTATAGGTTTATGTTACTGAAATGTGAAGAACTTCTATGATATGACATAGATTACATAGTACTGCTTTATGTCAACATGTATTGTTGTTTGATTTTGAGTCTTTACCCTCTTTGTACAACAAAATTAAAAGACTGAAACCTTTTGATTACCCTGAAAATTTGCAGCTTCCAGCAAGATGTACCTTTGTCTATTTCATTAAGATTATTTAATTATTTAATTACTTTCAGCTGGAAATATTTTCAAGAAAAAAATATGAAGCTGTGAGTAGACAGAGAGCTAAAATTTCATTATCTCATGAAATATAGAAAAATTTTTTTTCTTTCAGGGTTTCCTAGTCTGGAATACTAGTCCTTCGATTTTTTACCTGGCAAATATTTTAAAAAAAAAGCTTTAATTTGCCTCCTATTGCAAGTTCATGAAATGATCACAGATGAAAGGTATTTGTTTTTGCTAATGTTTACAAATTGAACAGTATGTACTTTTCCTTACACAGGAAAGCACAAATAAAGGTAATTTTTAATCACATAATTGTGCTGTCATTTGCTTCCCTGTATTTATATAACGATTATATCATTATTCATGTCATGGTCTTAGGTTCAGAAGGAATAAAATAGTCATGAAAATCACAGCAACATGTTTTGACTCACTATATTTAGGAAGAGTACATTTTGTTTTATTTGATCACATGTAACAAATGTGTGGTTGGGTACACTTACTGATTATGTTGAATTTACAGGAAATGTGTTTACCTCCAACTCTCCCCCAATGAACAAGAAACTGGACTTTCTGCTGCACTCCAGAGTTTGGCCAGTGCTACCTAACTAGGAAAAAAACAACTGCTATACTTCAGCAACAGCCTTTCAATAATGCAATGTAAGAGTCATCATTTACTGTGGTATTAGTGGGTGACCTTTTGGAATGTTCAGAATTCATGGTGTGAGTATTCTCCATCATAACATATTTTTATATTTTTCTTTCATTGTAAAAATTATGCCCTTTCAATGGTCTCAACGAAATTTCAAAGCAAGACAGTGGAGTAAAAGTAAACATACTTCCTGAAGTGTAAAGGGTGACGATCCAAAAAAAAAGAAAAATCCACCCAGTAAATGGCTGTACTCCACCCAGTAAATGGCTGTACTCTCAACCTCTCCAAAATGGTGTCAAAATGCCTAATACTTGCCATTTCAAAGAAAATGGCTCAATTCTATTAACAAGGAAATATCCTAATTCACAAATATACACAGTGGGTAATGTGTTAATAACACCATTATCAGCTGATAACACGGTGCAGTTAATGTAGCTCAGCATGAGTTGACTTTACCACAAACCATTGTTTCCTTTTAAAACAGCATGAGAGCTTGAGAAAAACCTCTCAGCATCTCACTATGGAGACTTAATAAACATTAGTCACCACGGTGCCGAAACAGGGAGGAAAAAAAGGTACTTTATATTTCTTCTGTTTCATGCTGTTCTATTCAACCTCGCTTAATTAATTAGTTCCTTTAAGCAATGTATCTGATCCTGGGCTCACTGACTCTTACATTATTATGATGGACAATTTTCTTTAAAAAAAATCCTGAAAATTCACCTCAGCAAGTATTGGAACTCTTTAAGTGATACAAGGTTGCATTTCAAAAATATACAACTACCAAATAGGACCACTTGCTCTGCATTTTAGTACTAAGATGTCAGTAAGAATGGATGAGAAGAGGAAATCCTTTTGGTGGAGCTGCATCTCTGAATCCACAGTGTCTTTATTCCATGTTTGTACATCCAAGTCATCCCTGGGTTGGATGTACAAACAACCATCCTTGGTTGTTGTTCCATGTTTCCTTGAGTCCTAGTTAAGTTCATATACTTGCAGTTGAGATATATTTTAAGACAAAAAGAAATCTTTCTTGCTAAATAAATCCAAACAAGCTATTTGGTACAATGAATTTTCATTATATGGCAGAGTTGGAAAGCAAATGCAACTTCCAGTTGCATGTTAAAGATGAGTAAGTGACCCACAATACAAATAAGACTTGTGCCACGATCCACTAGACAACTGATTCCACTGGAAAATAGGGCTACATTTGTGTAAATACTAGTTGTGGTCCAGATATATGTTTTGACCATATAAATCATGTGAAGCATAATGCTGTGCCTTCATTAACTTAATGGTTAACACAGAAGTATAAAATGAGGCATGTAGTCATAGTTTGTAATTGAGCTTTATTTTATCAGAAATTTCTTTAACTTTATATTAGGATTTAATTCTACATACCATATTTCTTATTAGATGCAAGAGACCATGCAAAGATTCTGGAATTAATCTAGTGATTTATATTTTTGCTGGCTGAATCTTCATTCTATTCCTTTATCATCCTACATCCATCTTCCTCTAGAATATTTCCCTTCTTATGAAATTGGTAGCTATTTTTACAGTTGATCTAACTGAGCAGTAAGACAGGATTTTCCTAGGTAGTTGATACCTTTTTGTCTTTTTTTAATTATTGGAAAGACTTTATTTTGTAAAAAACCATTTTCCCTACATTATTCTGCAGGGAAAATAGAATGAGATACTGTACTTATTTGAAAATTACTTCTTAAAAGAGTGGTGAAAACTTTTCAGCCTTTGAGATATGATAAGAACAATTAATTGTCCTAAAATGAATCTACTCACTGCTGAAAGCAGGCAAAGTTCAAGACATTTCAGTTGCTTCTATATAGGGTTAGTTGCTTTAAGTAAGGATTGAAAAAAGAGAATGTGTTCCTCTATCTCAACAGAATTTTCTAATGGGTTAAAATTGCAAGGTGTCAAGAGACTATTTATCATCTTTGGATGAGAAGTTATTTTATTTACAAAATATGACCATATGTGAACTCATAACAGTTCTAGGGATGTCTGTTCATCTGTATATGTGCAAAGTAAGAGGAGGGATATGGAAAACAAATGGATCTTAAAAAACACACACCAGTGCCTAAAGTAAAATTTAGGCAGATTTTTTTGATTGAAAGTTGAGGGGAACGAATGGGTCTTTACCTAACTACTTGAGCTTCTAACAGATTGAACTTCTAAGACAACCAAAATAAAATGTTGCTCAAAAGCAACATTTTTTTCACAGGGCTAAACTGTACTTTCCAGCAACAAAACCATGCATTTCATTTGCATTCACAAACTAAGTATCAAATATTTTATACGGACTTCATGGATAAATTTTCAATTACCATTCAATCTGAGTTTATCCTGGCTAAACTATGGATATTAACAGCACTTGTATTCCTAAAAAAATATAACTTGTGAATCTAACTGGCATTTGCTTGTTTAACAAAGTTATTTTTCACAACTAGAAGTTTTTGTAAGCCACAAAGATTGTCACTGTAGCTGCCTCCACACAGGGTGGAGGCGTTCATGGGGTACGTGTTCACCTGGAGTCCGTTGTACCTATGTGCCATCTCAGTAGGTCAGATGTTAGCCAACTCTGGCAGAAATCCTGTGGGTGAGTTGACAGAACTCTTGAGCCTATATTTGCATATCCTGATGAGTTATATATGGTATGTTGTCTGTTTGGGACTGTGATAAATGTGTTCAAGCATGATTTACCCTGGTTAAGACAGAGAAGATTAATCTGAGCTGTATGACACCATGCAGCTGTTTCAGAATGTTCTGGCTAAAAGAATAATCATATATTCCTAGAAAACCTGGCAATAATTTTACTGAATTTAAGAATGTGAGGAGTTTGATCCCTCATCTTTTTCAAAAGTGTCAAATTCACATCTAATCATTGAACTTTTCATGTGCTTTTTTCCTGTAATTACAAACTACATTATGTTCAAGAGAGTTTTTTCTTTTGTTTTCAGAATAAAAAATATTTGAACAAAGGAATTCCTTTATGTGAATCTTTCCTTTATTCTACCCCAACTTAAAATAGTGAAAATAAAGCAGAAAAGAAAACCAAACTCTTTCTGAATTGTGAAAGCAATACCTATGACTTCATGTACTTTGTCACCTGACAGCTGTTCTGTCAAAGCCTTTTCCCTCCCCTTCCACAAGTCTTTCCACATTTCAGCAATATGCATCCTAGGCAAGAAACAGCAGCATCAGTGGTAGTCAGCAGTCAAATTCAAGATAATCATATGATGAGAATGTGTCTGGCTTTGGATAGACAGCTGATCCTAAGAGAAGTATGCAAAGAGATTTCTGCCCTCTTCCTTTCAGAGATGCCTAACTTGGGTCTTTATATGCAAGTGGTCATTTTCTAGCAGCTTTTGTTGTAATTTTATTTGTTATTAGTTGAAATTAACCAATTGGTTCAGAAAGTTATTAAAAACAGACAGATTAAATAAAATTCTTTAGTAAACAGGTTAAGAAAATACCTTCTGCTTTGCACAGGATGTCACACCCCTGTAAAGCTGGGAATGATTTTTACAGGTGATATGCATAAGAATAACAATTTTTGAGGACACAGGAAAACTATGAAAGATGTTTAGGCATATTGGCAGCGGAAGGTGACATTATAATAAAGATTAAAGCCATATCTGGTTTTACAAAAAAAGTGAATTGTGAAATATTTTTCACTGCTGTCATTATTGTTGTTTTGAAATGCAAATATATCATGATTCATTACAGCAGTCTTTAGAATTAGGATTTTATTCAGCTGGAAGAAGTAAGATGTTTGAATTACTATGGTAGGTTTAATCATTTACAGTTGCTATACGGCTGTATTAGTTTAATATTTAATACAAGTTTTGAGAAAAAATAAAAGTTCTAGACAGACTAAATTGCATTTTCTATCAGTGAAGAGTAACTTACAGCAAAATATAACTTATGGATGATCTACAAGTTAAAAATTGCTCTACTTCTCCATCAGATTATAAACTTTGGTTCTCATCTCAGGCACTGCAGGAGAAGAAGGGGGAGGAGAAGAATGTTCTCCAGCAGGAAAAGCCCACTGAAAAATGGAATTGGGGTCATATTACATACACATACACAGAGATTTCTTAGTCCATTGTGCTGTGTATGTTATACACCACTTTCCTTATTAAGATTACTCTGCCATTTCACTCGTTCATCTGTTTTCAACACTTGTAAACTCACCTTCAATAGTAAATTCTGGGAATGATCACTTGTTCTTTGATTCCACTTCAGAAGTAAATGTACATTTATGGGACAAGCAGTTTCCCAAGATGAGACAATGGACAGCATCTAACAGCATTCTTCTTATGCAGAAACACATAGTTCAAAACCAAGACTAACAAGGTTACATTTGAACATCCATTTATAAATTGGTCTTGCTAGCAGGATATGTAATAAGACGCATAGCAAAAAAAGAAGGTTATATATGAATTACACAGTTTTTTCCAACTTCTCAGAATTTTGATAATAATCTGTTTCTTTAGTTTTAGCAGAAAGAATCTGATTTCATTCCCATTTTTGATTCCTCTTATAGTCTTTCACAGAACAGTTATGTACCATAAACTAGAATTTTTCCCCAGATTTATAAAAGGTTTTGTTTACATTTTGCAGATGAATAAATATAAATATATAAACCATAATATATAAAATCGACCAAGAAGCATTTTAGGTTATTACTTGCTTTGCTAAGTGTGAGGATATCCCTCATGATGCATTGAACGTAAGTATGGCTGTCACCTAAGCAATTGCTACTTGATACTAATGTGGTGTAACTGTGTCTCTTTGTTTTCTGTCCTGTCAATAGATCAGGATAGAAATAAAATGTTAGCCTTTTAAATTAATTAATATGAGCCATGCATATGCCCTAGAGGGATTGTTATTTTCCTTAATTATTTCTAAAATATCTCTTTTTTTCACTATGGTTAAATAAGAATTCAGAACCTTTTAACTTAAAATAGATTATCAACACAGCTAGAACCTCAACTGAAGAGTAATGAATAATTTTTGCAAGAAAAGCATCAAAAATCTATATGGGCTAAGAAATACCAAGTACAAAAGACTCAAAGACTCTTTATTTTGCTTTGTTTTCAACTACTTTTTGATAGCTCTTTAGACAATATAAAAACTGTGGAGAAAATACTATCACAAGTCTATGGATTATCAGAAGTAGGTTCTACATCATTACAGTTCTATGAGATGAATGTGAAAGTTATGCATTTAGGGATTTTTACTGTCTACAGTTGTATCAATGGAAGATGTATGTTAATTGCACGCAAAGGTCCTTAGAGCATTAGGATTAACTGATCAATAGAATAGTGCTTCAGTTGAAACTTCTTTTCTCATATAGATCTACTACAGTTTATAAAAAATATTACATATAAAAATAAAATTACCACATATAGGAGAAACAGTATCATGACCCATCAAGTTCATTAATGCACCACCAAGTTTTATGTTACTGGATTTCTAAAATGTCAAGATGGACTCCATAGTTTTCATCCTAAAATGTCTTGATCTATCAGAACTACTGCACATACGGTGATCTGTGAATGTTGTGCATCAGCTTGTTTGAACTTGTTTTTTTTTTTAATTTTAAGGGAAAATGATCAACATCTCTTAAAACTGAGAGGAATCCAAAGAAAAAAAAGTGAACATCAATGCTTTTCTGCATGTTGGATAGTAGATACCTAGCCAAGTATTGATACTGCTGGTTGTACCACATTGTAAGTAACCTATCACTATGATATTTTATTAGATATGTAAGTTCTGATTGGATCTGTACATATAAACAATGACATCCAGGAGACTGTTGCTGAGTGAGGTCTCTTCAAGGACAAAGCCATTTAAGGTTTTATTACACAAATCCAGCAAGAAAACTTATCACATAGATGTTTGGGTTTTTTCTTTAATATAGTTCTTCCTGAAATTATATACATATTATCTATTCAACTTGTTACAAAAGATAGATTTCATAATTTTCATTTATGATAATACGGTTAACAAAATCTGCTAATCATTCAGTGATTATCTTTGATGATGGAAAGAATTGCTTCTTTCTTATGCTAAGTATTTGACTCCTTCATAAGTATTGAGCTATTTCCTGGCACCAATAAGTAGTAAGGCAGACTTTCATATAATGACACACTACAGGCAAGTCTGAACTGCAGTGTACTAATTTTGAAGTAAGCACTATTGTGGCATGAAGGAAATGTTTTGTTTAGTGATCAGGTTCAAACTATAGAATCGTGTTGCCTTTCTTGCTTATATTTGCCCTAGCCATGATATAGGTACAATGAAAAGAACAGACTTGCAGGCTTTAAGCGCTATTACAATAATCAGTAGTGCTGTTTGAAAAATCTCACTACCTTCCTGATCACGCAGGAGTATAACATTATTTTCTGCAGTCTTACTCCATCATGTTATAGATCATCAGAAACCTGACACTTCCAATGCATGTATTTCCTCTTCATATTTATACATTCCCTCTCCCTTTCTACATTCATTACTAGAATTGTGTCTGCAGAGTTAACTCCTATTCCAGACGTTTTCTACATTTAATCTTACCTGCTCATTTGATTTCACCATGACTTCTTGTCTTATGTTACCAGTATTCCTTAAAACAGTCATGGCATTGCATGAAATATATTTTTCTTCATTTAACTACTTTCAACATCTCACATAGGTGTTGCCCTGAAAGCAATGGTAAAGGCTTCTATTGAACTTTAGTTTAGCTTTGTCACATCACTAAAAAGCTAATTTAAAAAAATATAGCATGCTCTGCTACTACATAAATGTACCGTCTACTATGTAAATTCACATTCAAAATATTATATAAGAAATCTATTGTTAAAGTCAGTGCTGCTGTTATCACTAGTGAAATACCATCTGCCAAGATGTAGCATATCTAATGAGTCCATTACACAACTTTCATCTGTGCCTTCTCACAAGAAGTTGCATTTTTTAAAATGTCATATATTCTGATTACATTGTTTATTAATCTCTGTGTATGCTTTATGTACTTTCTAATAAATGTAAAGCTGATTTTACACACTGCATTGCTTGGAATAGTAAACTGGCCTTTTATTTTGTTTTAGTGTCAAGTATAAAGGAGCTCAAAATGAATATGACCAACTATGAAAAAATCCAGGTTAAACGTGCTGAAAGCAGTAGGATATCCTTACTTTCACACTTCTCCAAACAATCTCATAATTTCCAGAAAATCTCACCAACTGGCTTTTGGTGATCCATCTTAGAACAAACCCTCTCTCAAGGCTGTTTTTAATATTGTTGTGCCTGAAAGATATAATCATCAGGCTCTCATGACAAATGACATATAAGTTAAAAGCAGAAAAACCAAATAATTCAGGAAATATCTGTCTATAAAAGATGCCAATGAAATATAGAAGTTGCTAGTTGCATTTTACCAGGATAGTTACTAAGCCAAACATGTTTAAAGATTTTTATCAGCAGCCTCCATAAACAAAAACTTATCTACAGAAAACCATATTGTTAATTGATAAGAAAATGGTAACTACACCAATCATATGAAACAGACTGATTCTTTGATAATTTAGATCTGGTAAAGCAAATGTAGCTATATGTCCAAAAGCAAAGAAGTCATTCTGCATCACTTACTAAAAAAACAGTCAGTCTTTGATGAATATTTGTGATTTAATAAAATTGGTTTTATTTGAATAAAATACCTCTCTCTTAAAATGAGGAATTGATATGAGTTTGCATAAAAATGTTAGTTTTTATGGAGAAACAAAGAACAGAACTCCATCTACCTCTCTTTTCCCTTGTAATCATAGAAAACAACAAATTTAGGCGCATGCCTTCAGATCTCAGTGGAGATGGCCTCTTTCTCTAGTGTACACTAAAAGGGAAATTTAAAAGATTTCTTTGCTCTAACCTGGAAGTAATTTCCTATTTTTAGTAATTGTTTGTTTTCCCTTTTTGTTTGAAATACACGCTTGCTTGCACAAAAAAATAATGTATTCTATGTGTTAATACTCATGGAGAACAAAATATATGATTATTATCAGTAGATAAGTTAATTATTTTGCTTTTCTCTCCACGTATCTAAATGCTTATGGCTCTTTTATATTTATATTTATAGTCGTGTGTTCCACTGTGCCTTCAGAGGTAACATACAAAAACTGTGAACATGTTTTTGAATAGGGTGATGCAATGTGAAATCTTATGATCCAGAAATACTTCCCTGAGAGCATTTTCCTGCCTTTTGACAGTTCTTATTTAGAGAAGTGAGAACACTTAAATAAAAGCTACCTTCTGACCTCTAGTATTAAGCTGAATTTCTTCTTATATGCTTGTGTTTCATTCAGTTAATTGTTTTCTGCTAACATGAGTGCGATCAAATTACTTTCACATTCCCCAAAATAAAAGAAAACTTGCATGGTGGATGAAAGGTCTGTTAAATTTCCATAGAGTTACAAAGCTCAGCAGAAACTATTCACTGAGTTTGCAGAAAAAGAAAAATCATTCCTACAGTTGCAAGTTTCTGAAGTAAAAACTTCCCAGCAAATAGTGAGAACCGAGCCTGCAGGAACAAACAAGCAGATTGCTAAACTTGTAACCAAGTTGTTTAATAAATCTGTTAAAGCAACTTGTTACTTCAGACAGCTGCTTATGTGGAGTAGGACTGCATATGTGGATGAGATCACACAATTGACACAACCTAAAATCTCCCCGGTTCACACTACCTAAAATCTCCCGGGTGTAGTAAAATGATTGAGTTATGTAGCACTTTCACTTCTCTAGGAGGCTATATTTATCAAAGTAGTTCAGCTTTAGTAACTGAGAAAGCAGTGTGGTCTAAGATAGTGTCACTACAATTCTGATACTTGGAACCACCTTACTATCTCATTTGCTCACTACCCCTCCTCAGAGATACTCGTTTATTCTTATCTGACACTTCATACTAGGTGAAGGGTAGACTGATAAACTTCAGGAAGGACTATTTATCTTATAAGACAGTGCTGCCACAGTACTATCCTGAAGCTTAATAAAACCTTATTATTCCTCATTTATCCCAGAGTTGCTACTACATCGTCCTTCACACATTATTTATTAGCTTCACAAAATGAGTATTTTTACTCTTCTTTTGCGTGATAGACTATCCATTCTCCTGGGCATCTTATTAATTTTCATAGCTCATGGTATCTAGTTCAAGTTTGTCTGTCTCAAACATGTAAAAATATCTGGCCAATGTTCCAAGCCCCTGTGTGTTACAACTTCTCATTTGAGCAGATCCAGCTGCTTCAGGTTTTTTTTGGTTTTCAAAAAAAGAACAGACAACTACATGTTTTCCTTCTTTCTTCTGCGTGTGCTGGGCTGGAAAGAAAATGTAGCAGATTTTTAAATTAGAAACTCTATTAAGTAATCAAGAAACACAACATACATTCAACATCAAAACAGTTTTTGTTTATTACCTTTATTTTGATGAAGGAAAAAAATAATAAAAATAGTAAAGGTCTTATGGAGTGATTCACCACATAATTTGCAGATCAAACAAATCCAACCAGCAAAAACTGTAAGAAAAAAGAAAATGTAGTGCTATCCGTAGCTGTTAAAAAAATTAGATACACAAATATGAACTACAAGTAGGGTTGCATCTCTGTGGTGTGCTTAAGTGGGTAGATGGTACCTATAAATACATCCTTACAGAGTAAAAGTGTTTTTCCATATAATATCATGTGGGAAAGAAGCACCTGGCTTTTTTTCTTTGTTTTAATCTGTGATTGTCTGTAGAATTTACCTAATTAAATTTTACTAACGCATCAGTTTATCAAGTCTTGGTATTATAAATTAAGCTGTCCAAACTTTAGTTTCATTTTAGTTGATAGCCCATTTACATGACCTATAGCTGCTAACAACTTCTGTATTTCCTACAGAAACACTACATTTCTACAGTAACACTATCTGTATCTCTTTTTGCAAGGTGCTTTGTGATAGTCTTTGACAATTCTCCTGGCCGCTATAGCTCCCCATGTGACAGGCACAACATGTTCTGCAGGTCTGACTGGCTCCTATTCATATTTGGGTCTAAACAGTTGAGGAGCCAGTCACTTATTCACAGGGAATAGGGGTCATGTTTTCCATTTCAGAATGTCTAAATAAACATGCTGGGAATGTTTTATGAATGAAACAGTCATATTTTATTTTTAGAAACACGATGATTTAATATATTAAATACTGTTTTTAAAAGGTCTACTATTTTAAGGATGCAAAAAGTAAAAAATAATTTAAAAAATCTGTTGTACATTAATTTTTCTCATGAGCTTGCAACACAAAGGGAACTTTTGGTTCTAACAGAGTCTTTTGATGTGAATTTTTCCTTAGATTAATTCCATCTTGTTTTTTTCATCCTTTGCAGTGAATATGCTAATAGAATTTACTGAATACAGCTCTTTTTGTAAGTTTCTGTATTTTTCCTTTACTGTAAGCTGTAAATCAATAGCAACTGATTCCTGGGGCCAAATATGTTGACAGCAGCTTAATCAACTTGTGTCCATGTTACTTTCAATGTCACCTCTAGCCACAAGGCAGTAAATTCTTTCAGAGCATTTTTCTTTGAACTGTTCCGCTATATTTTCTCTTTGTTTGTTTTAGAACACAATTCTGGCCCTTTCCCTCACAAAGTGCTTTTAGTCAGCAGTTTTAGAGAGTGCTGCTTTCCTCCCAGCCCTACTTGTCTTCATGTATTTCCTTTATACATTCACTCCCAAGAATTTGTACAAGTCCTTTTCAGCAAGATTAGTATGCTTGATATTAATAGATATTTTATGCTTGCAAAAACTGTCCTAAGACTGAGGTAAAGTACTTCCTATTTGTGCTATATATGTCTATCTCTGTCTATCTACCTGGCTAAATTCCAGTCACGATTTCTCAAAAATACAACATGAAGAAAATTTTGTAAAATTATCAATTGGAAATATTACTTTGGAGAAGAAGTTATGAAAGAAAAGAAAGAAATAAATAGTAATATTCTGTATTCACAGAGATAAACATCTAGTAAGTCTTTCCTTTGTTAAGTGATATTGTTGTTTGTAATGAATAGTCTAGAAATACTTTGTGTATCACCAGGTCATCAACAGCATCTTCTGAACATCCTAATTTGAAAGCTTAACTTTAACAGGTTGATGAACACAATTACTAAAAAGTATATTTCACTAACAGAATACTTTAATCAGTCCCCTAAACAACTGGATGTAACAAGGAAAATGCCCTATCGATTCCTCAGCAGACAGGAGTGCCACTATCTTAAATCTGTAAGATATAACTGCAGAATATGAAAGTGAGACAATTATAATGGTTTCATAAAGCCCTACATGTATCCATGCCAGCCAAGAGTCAGCCTTACGGTCACTTTGTTAGATTTAGTCCCTAAAACTCATTATGACAATATGTTTTTTTCTTTAGCAATTCAACAGAAATGTCTGTTTTACAAAGGAACTTGTAAGCAGGAACCACTCATACATCAAATAGTAAAGTCTACCTTTGACATTATTGTTAAAGAAGACCCATATTATGTGGCTTAGCCTTTTTTTTTTTCTTTAAACTTTCTTTCTTTTTAAAACAAAACTAAATCCTTGTCACAGGTGGGAGAAAGTAAAAATCCAGTAGTGATTATGGGTACTAGATTAGTTTCAGAATATATAAGTAAATCTTAAAAGTTTCAGTAAATTCTGAAACTAGACTATTCTACTAGGCTGTTCACCTTCCTAGATGCGATGTAGACTTATATTCCCTAGATCTAGCCTTCTCTTCCTCAAGTGAAGAGACTGTTTTCAGTCAGGCAAAAAGTCATGCTGGCTTCTGTTGGGGTACCTGTTGGGATTTAACTAGTTAAGCTCTGGGATATATCCAGCCAAATCTCCTTGATTGCACAGATCTACTATTACTTCCCAGATCCCTTCTTCAACTGAGTCTTCACCTCCTTTCCTGTACTTTAAAGTTAGAGTTTTCTGTCTAAATAGTGTATGTGCAGAACCTATGAACAGCCTTCTAACTGATAATTTAGTCTCTTTTTTTGTTATTTGGAGGGTTCAGGACTTTTTTCCTTAGCTCACATTTTATCCAAATTATATAGCCAGCCTAAACCAATTGTAGCTAGCAAGCAGCAAGCAGGCTTCTGCTTGAGAAATCAGAAGTTCAGTTTTGAACATTTATACACACAATTACCCAGTCCCTGTCAGTGTTGAAATTCGAGTTATTTTTTGCCTACTATAACCTCCAAGCAATTAGTTAATTTTGAATGTGAGGTTCAGGTGTATGCAGTTACTAAATTCACCTAACATTTAGACAGATATAATTTTCTGATTTGAATTAGAGTATCAAAAATTAGGAATCTATTTTAAGTGGTAGCTTACTTCCTTTTGATCACTCCAGTTTACAATCCCAGCATGTAACCTGAGTTATCTTAAAGTAGAAGCTGAAAGCGAACAAGTAAAATTAGTAGCTCAGGAATCAAGACCTTTTCCTGAAATGTGCCCTTTGTCCAGTTCAGTCTATTTATTTAAACCTATTTCTTCCACACCTAATGCAAGTACAGGAGCCATGTGTTCTCTGCCAGTGTTTCCTGAAGATTGCTTTAAAGATGTTTTTCTGACTAGATTTCCATTTCAATGCACTGAGAAAGCAACTATTTCTCAAGGTTTATTTTTTAAAATAGACTTCTCCTGAATATGGGCTGGAAAAAAACTACTGCAATACACAGTAATTCTAGATATTGTCACACAGGTGCTGTATTTGGGAAAGCACAGAAGAGTTGTGTGGTTAGAAAATAATATGTAAACCAAAAAATATTCTCTTGAATAAGGGAAAGTCAATTTTATTTTGCTCAAGGAGAAAGTATTGAGGTCAGAGTCTTTGCTTATTCTTTCTGAAAGTTTTGGTTTTTTAATCTTGAACCACAAGAAATTACTGGCTTAATTTCTTTAATTCAGCCTGAAGAAGAGAAGGCTCAGGGGATCTCATCAATATATACAAATGTCAGAAGGGAGGGTGTAAAGTGTGGTGGGTGTTTGGCTACCAGAATCTCAAACAGCTGCTCTCTTGCTACCCCTTTTTAGTGGGGCAGAGGAAGGAAATAAGATGGAATAGCTCATGAACTGAGATGAAGACAATTTAAAAGGAAAAGCACACAGAATCAAATATAAAAAAGAATTTTATTCACTACTTTTCATCAACACAAGACACCCATCCACTTCTTAGGAAATAAAAGCTTCAACACAAGTGGCAGTTTCTTGGAAAGACAAACAGCATAACCACAGAAGTCTCTGTAGCCTCCCTTTTTCCCTCAACCTTTATGATTATGTCATAGGCTCTTATGGCTATATATAGTGTGTGGAATACCACTTTAGTCAGTTTGGGTCAGCTGCCCCAGCTATGTCCCCTCCCAGCCTCTTACCTATCCCCAGCCTACTAGCTTTTGTGGGAGAGAGAGGTTGAGGTGAAAGTCTTGATGCTATCCATTTAAGTATTCAGCAACAGACAAAACACTGATACGTTATCAGCACTGGTTTAGCCACAAATGCAAAAACCAGCACCACAGGGGCTGCCATGACAAGAGATAACTCCATCTCATCCAGACCCACCACAAGAATACAGAGACAGTGGTATCCAGTGACAGGACAGGAGGCAATGGTCAAAACATGAAATACAGGATGTTCTACCTGGACATAAGGAAATTATTTCTAAATGTTTGGGCAGCTAAGCAAAACTACAGGCTGTCCTTGGAGATACTCAAAAGCTGTCTAGACATGTGTAAGAACCCAAAAACTTGTTCTATGAGTCTCTTAAAAGAGCTTACTGTTTGTTCATGTACTTTGAGTTAGATGCACTACAGAAACACCAACAAGATATTCTCAAGGTGTCAAAATAATAATTAAAAAAAAACTTTACTGGCACCTTCAGAAAATCAGAGAACTTTGGCAAAAGCTCAAAGCAGCATTCAATCAACATAAAACATTCCACAAAGCACTAATTTAGCCCATTTCAAGTTAGAAAACTCCAAGCCCATCTGATTTTAAGTTACTCAGAACTCTGAGAAGAGAGAATTAGAAGAAGAAAGAGAGAAAATATATACAAAAGAACAAGTATAGCTACCACTCCTAGTCCTGGCAGTGTTCAGCTGATAGAAATTCCAAGAGGAGGTAATGTCAAGACACGACATGCTTGCCTCCTGTCATGGGTTAAATATCCTTTGGCTTTCCTGGGCCCTTCTCCCAGGGGGGACTTCCATTCATCTGGCCACTCTGGGGATAGACTGGGGCTCCAGGGGCAGGTGTGGAGCATTGTGGATTGATGACCACTGCCAGGCTGGGAAACAGGCCTGAGGGGTGGGGTGTGCAGAACAGGACATCTCCTTTCCAGGGCAAGGCCCTACCTGCCCCTTCCCCTCACACATGCACCCGAAATGTTTTGAGCCAGCAGTCCCTCCAGTCTCTCACAACATGTTCCTCAGAAACCTGCTCTGGGTAGCCTAGATTGAGCAAAGGAGTCGAACAAGTTCAACTCCTGGAGATCCCTTCCAACTGCAAACATTCTGTGATTCTGTCACAGAATATAAAGGTAACTTATGTTTAGTAGGCGCTTCATTAATATATGTAGAATCTTCAATATCGCATGCCAAAAGGGAATGTTATTGTCTATAACATACCATTACTTTATGTAACTTTATCTTAAGTTCAAATAAAAAGATACAAGATACAGGCCAAAGAATTACAATGACCAATCAATTCATCATAAACAATGTGACAAATGGGTACCTGCCTGTGTATCATAGAAGTGTTGAATGGAATGAAAGAATTTTTGTGGGCTTGTTAGTATGTCAAAGTCACAATGGTAGATCTAATATTTATTTAATTTTTTTTTTCATAAAAGATTTCTGCAGTTAATAACAACTCACATGCAAATATATACAAAAACTTTACGGAGAGATTAAATAGAATTTTCACCCTACAGTGGTGCACACATGGGACACTTTCAGCTTGATTATACAGGATTTTCCCTAATGAAAGTATTATTAACTCCTTTCTTACTAAATATACTGACTTGATACATGTGGAAAGTAAAATCTTTCTATTATGAGGTACACCCTATGACAATTACGGAAACATTTTTGCTGTAATTCTATACTTATGTTCAAAAGGAACCATACCAGATGTGAGCTGACATTATTATTAAAATCAAAGCAAAAAGTAATAAGCAAACAGAGTAGGAAACACTTTTCAAAAGCACTCACAATTTCCTTAGCATAATGAAAAAAAAGCCATCTTTGAAAATGCTGCTTCAAAAAAGTCATAAAAGATATCTTAAGTTCATGAACATGAATATTGTTACTCATCTACATATGATCTATTAGTTTGGGTATTGTCAGCCTTACTATTCTCTTCCTGTAGATATTTTACCATTTTACTCAGTACCAGAATAGTCTGAGGCCTAGATGACACATCTTTCTATAAACTGTGTTTTTCTTCTTTATTCTCTTTAAATACAAACCTACACTACTTTGTTTAGATAAAAGTCACAAAGTAAAATGGTCACATTAGTGTTTTAAATCAGAACTGGAGAGTGCTTTGGAGCAGGATTTCCAATCATCCATTTTACTTAGTTTTGGTGTTTACTTTGGATTAAACTTAAATCCCGCTCTAAAACTGAATTTAATGTACAGCAACTGCTAAAGAGCTTTCAGTCCATGGCACCACAGTGGAAATATTCAGGTTAAAGATGCCATAACACACATAATGTGATGTCTCCACAGCCTGTTAAAGGTAGATGAGACCTTTAATATTTGAAAGCAATTTGTTTTTCAGATCATGGAGTGAAACACTAGATGCTTCATAAGAGTGAAATTGGATTCTGAGAATAAAGTATGTACACTTCACTTCTTGATTTCTGCTGAAATAGAGCTACAATTTTCTGTAGTGAATTTAATTTAATTGATCATAATCAATCAGAAAAAAAATGAAAATTTTAAAAGGGACCCTGCTAATTACAGCTCAGTATAATGAATAAGGGCTTCTCACTGCAGTAAGAGGCCTTTATTTTGACTGTTCTACAGCACATGGAATCTCCACAGTATCTGTGTAGGAGGAATGTAGTATCTATGTAGGAGGAACCATCTGGAGTATATGATGTTCAGCTATTCTAACATTCTTTATTAATGAAAATATACATGCAATATAATGAAGTTGAAATAAAAAATACTGTTTGGCAGAATTTATGATAACATAATAAGGTGATAGAAAAAATCTAGTTTTGAATAACTTATCATTACAAACTGTTGGGAACAGGCAAATTTACTGGACATAGGTCACCACAAGTAATTAACTACTTTTTAAACTGTAACTTCAGTTTTATGAGGATTCATTACTGTATTTGTGTTAAATGTTTGTGCAGCTCAAAAGAGTTTCTTCATGTTTGACCAGACAAAGACCTGATGATGTCCAAAAGTACCAGCACTTTGAAGTTAAGGCTACAGTCTCTTTGTATTGTGTCCTCAGAAAACATCAAGCAGTTGTGAAAACCATGGGTAACCTCAATTTAATTCTGAAATTCTGTTACTTTCAGATACAGATATTGCAGTCAATGTCACCACAGGAGCAGAAGACAACTCCTTCTCCCGGGTGATTATTTTATAATGGAGATCATAATTTCTATCACTTTTTCATTACATCTGAACTGTTCTGTCTTGCTTGGCTGCATCCAAACACTTAATCAAAGTTGCAGCTGTTTTTGAATAAAAGAGCCTCTCTTCAAAGACGGCTGGTTGCATGCCAGAGTTCTGTGTATTCCAGCCATTCATAGACTGAATTCAAAGTCTTAAGACTAATCTAAAAGCGCAGCTATGGAGTACTTAATTAATCAATAGACAAACAACGACTTTTTTTTCTTTTTTTTCCCTCTCAAATTATTATGCATGTTAATAAACAAGCCATAGAAGACCTGGGAATAAAAAAAAAAGACATCCCTTTCTAAGTTTCTAGGCTTCCTGTTTTGAAGTATCTCATTGACATTGCATTTGATCTGAATTCACAATCAACTCACAATGACACCTGGTTCAGAGTCTCCTTAACAGTTTTTACCTCAAAACAAGTTATTCATAGCAAGTGAGACAAAGGAGAGAAAATGCACATAAGCCAAAGGAAAAAGAATGAGAGAAGGAAAGCTAAAAAGCCTTGAAAATTTGAAGGAGAGCTGTATGAGATTTTTTTTTTCCTAATTCTGCTTATGTGCTCAATGTAAAAATGTAACCCTAGGAGACAGTACATCACAGCTGCAAGAATTAGGTGTTTGTTTGTTCATTAAGGATCATACTTATAACTTCCCTATTAAGTAGGTTGTTTGCAAACACATTAATAAATACACAGAAGTTGTGAAAATGTGATTTTTGAATAAGACCTATATTTGCATAAATCCCTTATGGATTAACAAAGGTTCATTATGAAGTATTTCAACTGGAAAAAAAAAATTGGAAACAAAGCGAGTAGAAAAGCATATTTTGTTCCCAAAAATCAGTAGTACCTGATTTGTGCCTTTAACTGTCATTTGAAAAATCCTATGTATGAGAGCCTTTTGTCTAAGTACAGTGATTCATATGCATGAATGTCTCCCTGATCCAGCAAATATTTCAGACTAATTTTCAGTACTCTTGAATTAGCTTCCTAAATTCATTATTTATTAAATACTTTTTTTGTTTCGGACTGATTTCAGGTGAGAAAGAATCCACATTATGTCCTCAGCTGAAACTGAACTAAAATTTTAGATAGCAGTGTGTAGATATTTCTGCACAACTAATGCTGACAATACTCAGAGCTGTACACCTGCACAGGCAAACCAAGACCACCACCCCATTATACTCTAGGGAGTGATTTGTTGACTTTAGGGTGTTACAGTCTAGGGTGGCTGATTTGTTGACTTTAGACTGTATATGGACTGAAGAACTCTTTGGTATCTAAAAGTGGATGAGATAAATTCCTGCCATGGTAATTAATAGAATGGGACCTATGGCTATACATTGTGTATTTTGAATTACAGCGATAGGGAGCACTATGAATCAATAGGAATACAACTATTCCCTTGTTAGTGGCAGGTGTACTAGGAGACTAATGACCCATTCCCCAGGTTTTTGTAAATAGGAAAGATTTTTTAGCCATTCTAAACCTTTAATCCTGCCAGGAATTAATTTGAGGGAGAGCTCTGAGCCAAAGCCCTATGATAAATGTTGTAATATTTTAAATAAAACATTTGAGTTTCGGTGTCTAGGATCATGCCTTGTCATGGTTTTTACTACTAATAGCTGTAGTCATCATGTCTTTTCCTTCAGCCAACATACACAAACTCAGCAGTTAAAACTGTGGCTACTGAAATGATTATAGTGACCTTCAACACAGCTATGGAGCTTGCCACAGTGATTTTTCCTCCCACAAACCCTAGAAGAATTCAGTGTTTTTGTCCATAATGAACTAATTCTTAAATTGTTAAGTAGTCAATGAATCTTAAACTTAAAAATTGAAGCATTTCTTAAAATTAAACAGATACAGATAAAATATATCACCACCAACAAGAAATTCTTCAAGTCATTGATCTGCATCATTAACATCAGTAACTACTGTCTTTCTGGCTATCAAATACTAACACCTGTTATCAATCAAGAAATATAAGAAATATTACAGTAAATAGTAAAAGAAACAGTGAATATTATGTTATAGAATTTTGTCAAATATTCTGTTTTGGATAAAACATATAGTAATTATAACAAAGCAATATTTAATGTAAGTGTTTTACTCCAGTCTGCTTTTCCCTTTCTCCTTTAATTAAAATCTATTCATCCTACATGTACTAAAAAAACCCCAAAACATAAAAAACTGCTGTGGGAACTACAACATCATCACTATGACTGTTGAAATTTTTTATTATATTTTTTTTATTATTCCCAGGTAAGATGGATTTTTATCTGTTATGGTTTTTTTTTAGTTTCTCCAACAAACACATAATTTAATTATTTATCATCTCATTAGCATGCTTGTTGATATTAAATACTAAATGTGCAAAGTTATTTTTGTTGCTTGATGGTGATTTTCACATCTTTTGATCATTTTTGTTCCCCTTTGCTTATTATCACAGGTTTGTAAGGCCCCAATTATCTTTAATTCAATGCCTCAAATGCAGATCCATTATTTCGGTATTTTTAGGACATGAAAAAGACAAGATACAAGAAAGCAAAATACCTTAGCCTATATTTCCACATCTGTATGAGAAATAAAAAAAAAAAAAAAGGAAGAACAACACTTGGAAATTTCTGGTTTTGGTAAGGATGTATTATCACCAAATAAATAAAAAGTTGTAATTTTCAATATGTTGTGGGATTGGTTTGGTTTTTTGTTTGTTTTGTTTTTGATAGTGGTTGTTTGTTTTTTTAATCTCTGAAAAAGAGGCTTTCCAGAAACTTTAATGTGTTACTACATAACACATTATATATATACATAAATAAATACATAAATACAGACATTTTAACTGTGATACTTAATAGATTCAAAATAGTGCATTTATTATTTAACTAAGTTTACCATGTAATTATTTAATTTTTTAAGTTTTAATTATATGCAGCTATTTCCATCTATCTCTCTATGGCTTTTCCCAAAATGCTGTAGGTTGCCTGAAGCTATTCCAATCTTCAGTGTAAGATTTTGACATTTTTAGGATGTGCTTATTAGACATTCAGGTGAGAGACTGCATTGCAACACATTCTGTCAATCTCAGAAGTATTTTATGAACACTGTTGTTATGCATCTTCTCTTTGCAGAATAAAAATTACCAAACTTGATAAGCCTACTAAAGACTTAAGCTGCATCTGAAAGAACAAATTGAAAAAGAATTAAATCTTTCAGAGGTCAATAAACCAACATTTATATGCACAATATCCTTTGTTAATGTAGGTGTTCAATCCGTACTACTAGTTATAAGACTGGATTGCTAAGGACTCCCTTCCCACCTGAGTTAGTCTCCTTCCAGATTTAAAGTGATATTAGATGATCACTGAGCCCAGTGAAATGGAAGCTGATGGAGCTAGACCAGCCTTCCCAGCAGTGTCTGTCTTTAGATCATAAAACACATGCCTGACAAAGTGGAAAGACGATGCAATCCAATGCTTTAAGGTGATATTTAGAGACAGTGTATTTCAAAAATCAACACTGTGAAGTTACAATGCTAATCAAACACCACGTACCATGTACAGAGGGGACTGGGTAAAGCTGTACAAACCCCAACATTTAAGCAGAGCAATAAATTGCTTCTTCTTCCACCCACCTCCATGCTTCAGTAATTAAAGGATAAGCCAACATTCACCTTGTGTTCAGTATTTATGATCAGCATGCAGGATTCAAACAAAACAAAGTTGTAACTTCAACGCTCATTCAGCAACAAGTTCTGGTGCTTCCAAAGAGTGGTGAACTGCTGCATCTGTGCAATGGAATACCATTCCAAGAAAAGATTTTATACCATAACAGCAGAGGTAGAGAGCAGACATTTCATTGGATTTACTTACCATGTCTCCCAGTAATTAGCTTGAGCCACACAATTCAGTAATATGGCTGTACTGCTTCTTGTAGCTGGTGCTATACCTTCAAATTTTACCGAAGAATAAATGTGGGAGCCAGTGAGTATCTCAATGAGGGAATGACAGAGTCCACTAAAGGTACAGACCCTGAGAGATCCCCCCAGGTCAGGGTGAGGCCTCCCAGGATGCTTTGATCTACCATGCAAATGTACCCCAGTTCTGTTTCCCTGACTGGCCCATTGATTCCCCTGCCCCTTTTCCCCTTATATGTCAAGGCCCCAGAAAATTCTCCTCTCCCCATTCTCCCATTGGCCCCTGTCCCTTTGTCCCTCCCTCAGAATTTCCTTGTTGGTTCCCTTACCCCGGCCCCACCTAGGTACCGCCTCCAAGCCCTCAGACCATTGGTCCCTGATGCTCTCCCCGCTTCCATATAAAAACCCAGACCCCCCCCCTCCCCACCCCACATTGTTTGTCCCTTCCATCACTAGACCCTTCATGGTGCAGCGTTCAATTAAACCTCACTTGTGGAATTCTACACGAGAGTCCTTCCTGTCTCTTTGCTGCTGATCTGTCGAAGAAGCTAGCTGATGTGAATGCGTGAGTGCGTGCAAAGTGACTCTGCCAAAAGCGGATCCATCCTGGAGGCACTTTGGGAAGGTCGCAGCATTTCATCACCCAGCAAACCCCGGCATGGCATACAACATAGATATAATAGCATTCAAGTAAGAGAATTCATTTATTAAGCAATATTCTGAATAAGATTAGAAAAATGATATTGTACCTTAGGAGGAATTTTAATATTTGCAACGCCTTTAGGGTCTAATAAAGATGTTTTGTATTTTCATTATATCCTATAGCCATGAGTCCTTTCTCTGACTGCATTGTATAGATTCCTGTAGTTCCTTTCTCACTGTGCTGCCAATCCATTCTTCTCAGAAAAAAACCCAGTATTCAGCAGTTCTGCCCATTGCATATGAAAACTGTTCATCTCTTCTATTTCATCTCAGTTGTCAGTTATGGCAAAACTTAGACAAAGCCTCTAAACTTTTCAAAATATCTAAAAATCTGAACAAATAAAATACTTTGACATGCAATGAAGTAATGTAGCATTTAATGTAAATCTACTGTTGAATGAATATTATTCAGAAACTACTCATTTGGCTAAGTTGATACACTTTTTTCACAGCTTTCACTTTCTCTCAAAAATAAAGGCTTGCAGATAGGTAATTTATCACCATATATTTGTGTGATAATTGTACTTTCTGAAAGAGTTTCTTCTTATTCTGCTTTTAAAAAATAATATCTCTGTGCAAAAGAAAATCATTTTCTGAACATGCTAAGTGTTTAAAGCTTTATCTTGTACCATGTACATGTTAGAGTAACTTAGAATTAGTATACAGTACCATATTTTTAAAGTTTAAACATCTTCTAAACAGCTGTTACAGTTGCAAATACATATATAGTCTATAATAGAATCAGTAAGGTTGGAAAAGACCTCCAAGATCTTTGACCAAACACCATCATGTCAACTAAACCACAGTACTAAGTGCCAGGTACAGTCATTCTTAAAGACTTCCAGGAATGGTGATTCTACCACTTCCCCGGGCAGCCCATCCAAATTCTTGACAACCCATCAGTGAAGAAATTATTCAGGATGTCCAACCTGAACCTTCCCTGGTGCTGCTTGTGGCCATTTTCTCTTGTCCCATCACTAGTTGCCTGAGAAAGGAGGCTGATCCCTACCTGGCTACAATCTCCTTTCTGGTAGTTGTAGAAAATGAGAAGGTCTCCCCTGAGCCTCTTTTTTTCAGGCTAAACAATCCCAGCTCCCTTAGCTGCTCCCCATATGACTCACTCTCTAGACCCTTCCCCAGATCTGTTGCCCTTCTCTGGACATGCTCCAGCACCTCAATGTCCTTCTTGTCATAACAAGAACTGGACACAAGATGGAAGATGTGGCCTCCCCAGTGCTGACTGAAGAGGAACTAATCAGTTCCTTATTCTTGCTGGCTGCATTATTTCTGACACAAGCCAGGATGCCATTGGCCTTCTTGGCCACCTGGGCACACACACTGACTAATGTTCAGCCAGCTGTTGACCAGGTCCTTTTCGGCTGAAGATCTCTGAAACTGCTCTTCCCCAAGCCTGTAGCACTGCATGAGGTTGTTGTGACTCAAGAGCAGAACAGGGCACTTCCCCTTATTGAACCTCACGAGCCTTGGCCCATTGATCCAGCCTTGGGAAACCCCAGCAGTGACTGGCCACCAACTGGATGTAGCACATTCACCACCCCGCTCCGGGACAGCCAATGAGCTACTTTTTTGCTGAGTCAAAAAGAGCACCTGTGCAAGCCATGGGCTGCCAGCTTTTCCAGGAGAATGCCACGGGATACAATATCAAAGGCTTTACTGAAGTTCAGGTAGACAACATCCACAGCCTTTTCCCTCATCCACAAGGTTGCTCAGCTGGTCATAAAAAAAGATCAGGTTGGTCAGCAGGACATGCCTTTCCTTAACCCATGCTAGCTGGCCCTGATTCCCTGGTTGTCCTGTATGTGTCATGGAACTGCAGTCAAGATAATGTTGCATAGTCTTCTTAGGCCTTGCGGTCACATGGATAGGTCTCTAATTACCCAGATCCTGTGGGTTTTATGTCCAGTGCTTCATGTTAATTAAATCAGAGCCTCCATGGATATCATTATCAGAGAAAGTACTTACCATTCTTCCATAGCAATATGTTGTACACACTTTATTATGAATATACGATAATAAGGAAAAGGTTACAAATGTCAGCAGATTCAAATCTGGAACTGCTTGTGAGAAAGAAATCAGAAATAGATAATCTAAATCCCTTATATAGTTCTGTCACCTCTATTTTCCCCTTCATATCACTATCAACTCAGCTGTTGCACAACTTCATGTAATAGCACGTAGTGCACCACACAGTTGTATCCAAACTAGAACCAAACCTGAAGGTTCGGTACCAGGCCAACTACATCATAAAATTTGTGTGGGCTAGAGAAACAGATAAAAACCCAAGCACTTATTGATATTCTAATGAAAGAATTAAAATAAAAGAAGAATTTTTGTAAGTACAGTTACAGTGATAGTAACAATTATAGACCAGTGTAGCCAATTACTGGTCATTCCTTTTCATGACGCAGTTAAAACTGACCTAACTGAATAATATCTGCCTGTTTCTTTGGTGTTATTCTTACCTTTCCATTTTTACTGAACAAAAGAAAAAAAAAACCAGCAAAACCCAAACCAAAACAGCCTCAATCAAATAAAAAAGAACTGAATACACACCTGCAAATGACAAGTCATTTATATTCCCAAGTTCTTTACTAGAAGGGAAATTATGTCGTTCTTACTCCATTGTCTGTTGAAGTTCATATCTGCTCTAAAGCTGCCCTTTTCTTTACTAGTCCATAATCTATGATTTCTATGTAGTTGTTGTATGGTGTATATGTGTTGCACATTGTTTCTTTTGTTATCACTAAAACTGGTCCCACCCAACTTCCAAAGTAGCATTTCTTTAATGCCTATTAGTTGACCACTGGTGATTTTTTTACAGCCCTGGGGACTCTGTTCTTATCTTTTGTGCAAACATTCAGGGTATATATCCTTACACTATTACTCTAGAGTCATAGAAAATTAATTTTCCCCAGAATAACTTCTGCTTATTACTATCTCTCAGTCATAATATTAATAGAACAGAAATAGTAGCCATTAACTACAAAAAGCAAAAAAAAAAAATTTAGTAGATGATGCACTAAAAAATTATGCTAAGCTAAACCTGAAATAAATTAGATATACAGTTAGCTTTTTAGCAACTATAGAGATTGCCAACACTGTTCCAGGTAGGCCAAGTTCAGGCAAAGCAAGCTAGATCAGTTAAAATTCTGAGCCTTTGTGGACTTATTGCAAGGCTGTGGCCTGTTACTAGTATGGTAATATACTCTCTATGTACTGGAGTGCCGCACTGACCAGAGGCCGCCCGGTGGCTTGGCAGGCGATAAGCTTCTGTTCCCCCGCTAAGGACAACTCAAGTCCCAGGTGTGCGGTCAGTGGTGGAGAGGTGAAGCAGTGATGTGCAGATGGAGGCTCTCTAGGAGGCAGTCTGCCCCGAGAGCTGTCTGCCACAAACCCTTAAAGGCAGGCAAAGTCTAGCTGTTGCTAAGCGACAGGCGAAGGCGAAGAGTGAAGGACAGACCCTTTGCTGCTTTAATCCAAGTCTTTATTTCCCTGCCCCAAAGGGTCAGGAGAAATGCGGAACCTGAAAGGGAGCGAGCGGAAGGGGCTTTTGTGGCCAAAAAGCCCCGCCTGACAGCTGCAGGGAGGATTTTATACAGAGGTGGAGAAAGGAGAAGAACAAGGAGACACCCAACAGGGAAATGACAAGAGGTGACAGGTAACCAATAATCGAGGACCAGGGGAGGAACTTATTTGAACTAACCAATCAGAACGGTAACAGAACAGAACTTTCCAGAACTTAATTGCTTAGGCAATGAACCTATTATTAGGCATAAGCCAGCTTAGCCAATGGACAACTTAGGAACAAGGAAGCTTCTGGAAAGAGGGGAGGAGAGGAGACTTGGAGTGACGCCCAGTGGGCGGAGATGTTAGACCCCTGTCTCCTCCTCTGATCCACCCTCAGAAGCGGAGTCTCAGGCGGGGAAATCGACCCACTTGATGTCATTCACGCTGAAGGTGGGCCGAGCCACCGCCACACTGGAGGACAACAATTTTACATTTGTCCAATTGAATATGCAATGATAAAGAGCGCTATTTCTCCTTTAAGAAAAAGCTGAAGAGAAGGGGAAACTGTTCTTTCTGTTTTCAGAGAGGAGATCCCAAGATACTGAATTGATAGAACACATTAAATTGTTGACAACAGAAATCAGCTCCTGACATTGAAAACACTGGAAGAGTTCTACAACATAAACCATTTTTCTAATTGCTACAAAGCAACACAGCTCCGATGAAATCAGTTAAGGGCAATGTTTGGCAGGAACTGAGGAAAAGAGGAAACATGCTGTCATATGCAAAGCCAATTTTTTTGCTGAAACCTTAAGACTAATCAATGATTATTGGCCCATATTTAGTTTTTATAGAACAAGAAGAAAATTAAAAAAAAAAATTAAAGGCTTCGCATTTGCTTTTCTTGATTGAAAGTCTAATTTATAGCCAAATAGATGGAGTATCTTACATATATTGGACAAGTATTTTACTTTTTCTTTATTGAGCTCAAAAATTTCATTTGCCCAGCAATCAAGTCTACATTTTCTTAAATGACCACTGGTGAGTAATTTATAGTATGAGATCTCCTTTATAGTCCTGTCCCTTCCTTTTCATATCATATCATATGTCTGCACCCTTTTAAACTGTACTGTGTCCCTTTCAAGACTGCTGCTGTTCTATGATATCTGTATTTATATTGCTACTACTGTTAGTGTGATAAATATTTCCTTCTATATAGGATAATTACTTTCTGCTACCATTTATAGAAGAAATATGCTGCATGATTATATAAACCTAAATCAAAACTAAGAAACTGAGTAATAATTAATTTCATTAGAAAACCGATGATATGGTTAAACAAGCTAATTTTATTCAGACATTTTATTAAGACCAAAACAGAAAAACTGGCAAAGTCTTCAAGCCTTGAAAAGTTGAACAAATCTTGTTATTTCTTGCTAACACTGGTTCCCACCTCATATTTTATTATTAGTTTTTAAAGATAGACTACAGAATTCTTGCTTCTGTAAGTTTATAGGTTTGTAGAACACATTTTCTAATGTGTAACCCATCACATCATCTTATGGACTGCTTACCCATTTAGTAGTTCTCCAACTAAAGGTTCTGACGTTGTATCTCAGAACTGTTGTCTATGGTTCTGTGATGGATTGGCCTTGATAAATTCCAGTTGCCTACCATTCTGCTCTAGCACTCTGATCCTCAGTAGGACAAGGAAGAAGAAAATAAGATGAAAAAACTACTTGTGGATCAAGATAAAGGCAGTTTCGTAAAGCATGAGCAAGGTTGCGTGCACGAAGCAAAGAAAAAAATAAAAGTATTTTATTCTCTACTTCCCATCATCAAATGATGTCCATACCCTTCCAGGGAAGCAGGGCTTAACATGCATAGCAGTTGCTCTAGAAGACATGTTGTAATAATAAATTATTTCCTTCCTTCTTTTTATTCTTAATTTTTATATCTGAGCAGACGTTATACAGTATGGAATATCCCTTTTTGTCAGTTTGGGTCAATGATATCTCCTCGAACTCTACTGGTGGGAGGTGGAATGTTGGAGAGACAGCACTGGTGCTGTGGGAGCACTGTTCAGCAGTACCCAAAACACTGGTGTGTTACCGATACCTTTCTAGATAACACAGCTCAGAGCTATGAGGGCTGCTGTGGAGAAGATTAACTCCATCTCAGCCAGACTAAATACAGCCTCACATGTTCAAGCTCTGCAGTAATAAGAACTTCAACAGTTACAGGTGGGTAATTATCATGCTATATTCACAAAAAAAATTATCTGGTACTTTGGGATACTGCAGAAGTTTGTAATTCACTCCCACTTCATGCTGGATTCACATACTGCAAACTGTATTTCAAAGCTTGTCAGACTTTCAGAAATAACTAGGTCCTGACCCACAATTGTTGAACAGAAGAGTAGTGATTTCATGAAGTGACTTTAAGAGCAATTACTGGAGGAAGGTTCCCTAGGTCATGCTGGTTCTATGAAATCTAAAAGAAATAAAACATAAGAATTCCCTCAAATTCTCTGCATTTCTGGTATGATCCCATAAATTCAGTGGCCAAGCTGCAGGCTTTTTTCATGTATCACAATTTCAACTTCTGTTTTATGTTAGCTTTTACTTAGCAGTCACGTATTCATGAGTGATGGTACACAGAAGTAAATACATATCTTCCCTGAAAATGAAAATGGTAAATTAACCATCCTAAAGAACCTGCAGTCAAGAAAACCTAACACGATAAGGATCTATATTCAGGCCCCAACAAGTATGAACACGTTCATTTTGAAACACCTGTTCCAAAAATGTTCAAAGACTCTTGTTTGTATTCACAATCTTTAATGGATACTATCTGATAATGGGAACAAACTGCAATTGCCATTGTGTGAAAACTGTGTTAACTAGGTGGAAGTAACACTACTTTAACACTTCTTATTAAGGTAATGTTATTAACATAGTGTGTAGGGGCTAGTATTATAATGCTGATCATTTTGCTTTTATGCTTCTTTTAATAGCAAAGCTACTAGTGCCAGAAGTAGAAAATATATCTTCATCAACAGAAGACAGAGAGAAGAAAATCTAAATCAATCTAGAGCTGAGAATCTGGCCTTAAAATAGAGCCCAAGCCAGGGTAGGCACTTTGACTCTATAAAGTCAAAATATTCAGAAGAATGTTTAGACAACTGAAAACTGGGTCTCAAGGAGATTCATTTCTACACACATGGGCTCCCCACAGAAGCAGATAACTACACAGGAGAACTTCTAGAACACTTCTGTAATAAATACGTACGCCCAATTTAGAAATAATAAAAAAATATAAAATTTATTAAATGTCCGAAAGATTCGAACACGCAATGCCACGATCGAATAAAAAGGACAGAACCAAGCCCGGGGTTGGTACTGGGTGAACAGTGGTCCGACCTCTATCGCATCAGACCTCCCTGTGTTCACCCCGTTCTGTCCTTCGGAGTCCACTTTTATACAGTTCTTATGCATAAAGTCCGGAGATGAGCATTCTTTTTCTGTTTCCCATATTCATGAAGTGTAGCATTCAGGTGGACAAAAGCGCATAATTTTCTATCGCCAGTGGAGATTGTCTGATGAATCGTTGCAGTCCATATCGTAATACGTAATCTGGGTCGTTTACACCTGGGCTGGGTGGAGGTTCTCGGAGATGGGCCATCAGCACTGTTGAGATAGACGATCAGCTCTGCCGGGAAATCCTTTATGCAGTGGGTGACACAATCAGAATGCCCTTCTGGCTTTGTGTGAGGTTTTGGTTTTTGTCAAAAAGGCTTATTCAGGCTTGTCCTTATTTTTAACTTTATTACATAAAATATAACTTTATACACTTTAGCCCGAATTCACATATCACACTTCTGTATTTACAGCCTTTTGTATAACTGCATTACACAAAAATACAGATTAAAGCTTTTCTATCTGCTGAAGAGTATTCCAACACAAAACGTGTACTTTTCCAGATAATTGCCAGAAGTATAAATATACTTTTTGAATAGGATAAGAGAAAGTCATTCTCCATTTTCTTCCTGTAAAGCTTTGCAGTGTTATATAAGGAAAAGAATCTAGATTCATAGAGCAAAGGAAACAATAAATGTGTGTAACTGTACCCTTCTGACTCTGACACTCATTTAAAATAATGTCTTGTATAATGCATAGACAGTATTAGGATAAAATGGGAATGAATAGGATGCTATCTGTTCCATAAATAGAATGCAAATTTTCACCATCACAAAGGAATTCCTAAATGGTAGGTCATATGGTTCTGTTTCACTGGCTTGAAGGAGAGACTTCCTTTTCTTCTGAATCCATTTTTCCTCTTCCAGATACAGGAATATCATCTATATTTAACTTTAAGCTGAATTTCTTTATGAAGACTATTCTCTAAGCAGTTCAGAAAAGTCTATTCTCTAAACAGTAAGAAACATTTCAACTGCAATTTCCAAATGATTATGGGACTAATCAGTTCCATTCAAGAGTGAAAGGAACCAAATGGCCTACAACAACATGTGCCTAGCTACTCACTCACTTAAGAGGACTATATACACATGCTAAACCAAACTTTTTTAGGACCTTTGAAATTGCAGGGTATAAAGACAGATGTTTGCTAGGCTTAGATGCAGCAATAGGCATAAAGAGCAACCAGGAAGAGGTTTTCCAATGTTTCTGCAAATCTTACTCTTCAGCTGTTCATTTTCAACGTTATAGATGGCCTTTTGTTCTTGATTTTGTTTTTCTTTCATCATAGTAAGGCTACTTTGTTATGTATATAAACAGTTAAAAAACCAAAATTTAAAAAATTAATCTACCGAGATTAATCGCCAAAGCCTTATAGTTTTCTATCCACAATCCGACACCAAAATGGCTTTTGTAAAACTGTTTACTGAAAGAAAGAGAATTCTAGTTTCCATGATTTCGCAGTATCCATTCTTAATAGATAGCAAATAATTTGATTTATTTTTGTAGCTCATAACTTGAAAAACAAACAGACAAGCATAAACAACTAGTAGACTTGCATAAAATTTTACAGAAGAACAATTTATCTATTTTCTTACGGAAAAACCTCACCCTTTTAGTGAAGATTTGATTTTATAACAAAACTGGAACTAGAAGCAACAAAATGGTTGAAAGTTATTTATATTTCAACATGACATTCTCATAAAGGAAAATCTGGGCTAAAAACTATCACAACAGGAAATTTTGTGTGAAAAAAATGTGCACTGTACTTGTGTAAAGAGGCCAGACACAGTAGGTAAGTACCTTTACAGGAATCCCTTTGGAAAAGCAATCTTATTGCTAAGTGCAAAATTAAATAAAAATTTAGGCTAATGGAACAACTTATGGAATTTTTTTTTCCCCTAGAACTGCAATATGAATTAATCAACATACAAGAAATGTTGACTTCCTCATATGAAAGGAAAACGAAGCAGATAAACGGCTCAAAAATGTTTCTAGTTATACAACACAGTACTTTGATTCCCTCCCATACCACTACTATGCATCAGTCTCCAAAGTATCATGGAACAAGCATTTCTTCTACATCAAAGGCTTAAGAAAAGACAAGGCTCTGACAGTGGCATTACTTTAGAAGTCGAAAAGTTTTCTTTATACCTTCAAACTCCTCGGACTTTGAAACCTTGAAAAAAGCACAACGCCCCTCCCCCCCAAAAAAATTAAAAAACATGAGTAAAAACCATAAGAAATTGAATAATTTTTAGGTGCAAAGTGCCATTCATAGATATAAGCCTAGAAATGACAGAACGCACTACTGCAGGGTATCCTTCTATCACTGTTTATTATAAAGAAGCATGACAAAATTAGCCAAAAGTCCATTTCAGACAGGTGTTATTTTTCATCATTTTAGTTTTGTTCAGAAAACAAAGTAAAGCATGCTAGAAAGTTGTAGAAATAGTAGTTTAAGGAACTGGAGTTCAAAACAAAATGTTAAATTGCTTTAAAGCATATTTGTAGGTCTCATGAATAAAGTATCAGCTCTAAAGAGCAAAGCAAAAAATAGAGCAGAAAGGCAAGTACTTGATGGTAGAAAAAAATGGTATTTCCATCTGAACAGATGTGTCTTTGAAAGCTTGTTGCAAATACAACATTTTGAGAATTTCAGTCAATGAAAATATGGATTTTGCTTAATCAGGTGAATTTTGTCAGAGAAATATAAAATTAAGAAAACAGCCTGCAGCTGAATTATGTGTAGCTAGATTTATAAAAAGGTTTATTCATTAAAAGAACAAGAATATACAATGAAGCTAAAAGTTTCAAACATGAGAAATGCTTTTAGGGCCAGTTTTACTTTCAAGCTAGGCCATCAACAGTTAATAAACTGAGGCCATGAAGAGGCTCACTGTAAAATAAACCAGGCAGAGAAATTTTTTTTTAAATTAAACAGGAAAGGTTCCTGCCCAAAGATCTCTGAACAAGGGTCTGCATTTAAGACCACAGAACTCATACAACGACATAATTATTAAGTTGGAAGGAACCTCTGGAGATTGTCTGGCCCAGGCCTTCAGCTCAAGCAGTGTTTCCTAGAACCAGGAACATATCCAGATGCCTTTTGAAGATCCCAAGGGTGGAGACTCCAAACCTCCCTGGGCAAACTGTGCCAGTGCTCAGTCACCCCCACAGTGAAAAAGTGTTTTCTGATGTTCAGAGAGAACCTCCTGTGTTTCAGCTGGTGCCCATGGCCTCTTGTTGCAGTCCACCACTGAAAAGAGCCTGTCTCTGTCTTATTTGTACCCTCCCTTCCCATATTGATACATATTGATGAGACTTCCCCCTGAGCTTTCTCCTCTCCAGGCTACACAGCTCCATTTCTCTCAGCCTTTCCTCAGGGGGAGATGTTCCAGGCCCTTCAGTATTTTAGTGGTCCATACCTGGACCCAGCACCCCAGATGCATCTCACCAGTGCTGCTCTCTCACCACCCTTGATCTGCTGAACATTCCTAATGCAGCACAGGATGCTGTTAGCCTTCTTCACAGCAAGGACACATTGCTGGCACAACATTCCATCTGCTGAAACGAAATGAAATCTAGACATAGTCGCAGCAGAAGTTACTCTTGGAAAACCTTTCCTGAAAATAACCTCTGTAAACTCTTACAGATTTATCATGTAGAAAGAGGGATTTTGACTACAGGAAATATCCTGATATAACCTAAGATAAATAGATTTTTCTTTTTGTAACTCCATCAGGTTGTTAGCCTCTAGTCTTCATGCAATTTACCAGTCATTTTGTCTCTTCTGTTTCCAGATGATGATCCCCAGTGCAAAGCAAATTTTTTTGAAACTAATATTTAAGTCTGTGGACAAGGGGGAATGGTTTTAAACTAAAAGAAGCTATACTTAAATATGGTGTTAGAAGGAAATTCTTTAGTGTGAGGGTGGCGAGACACTGGAATAGGCTTCCAAGAGAAGATGTGAATGCTCCTGCCTTGGAAACGTTCAAGGCCAGGTTTGGTGGGGCCCTGGGCAACTTGATCTAGTGGGTGCCATCCGTTCTCGTGGCAGGTGGCTTCAAATTAGAAAATCTTTCAGATCCCTTCAAACCCAAACCATTCTATGATTCTGTGGTGAGTGCTGTTAAATTTAATATGGCTATAGATATGATAGAGCAATAATTTCCTGTAAATTAATTCTTGCCTCTTCATAAAACTGATAGTATCTGCTAATTTTAATTAATGAATCCTGCTTGTGAGAAACAATTTACTTTTAAGTGCGAATATTTTCCCTTTGTTGGAGATTTTGTACTCCATTGAAGACTGCTTTTGGTGGAATTTGATGTATGTACTATTGGTATGCATTAATATCCACAGAAATATTTAGGAGACTTTCCAAGGATTGTAATGAAAATTTGGTCCATCCCTTTGTATGTAGAATAACAACATACTGTTAGGTATTCAACAGTTAAAAATAGGACCATGAGCCCTGGGAAACAGTTTTCAATCCCCTATCTCATCTCAGTGTTATTAACACAGGGATTCTAGGTCAACATTAAACTGAAGATGGTTCTCTTGCTGTGATCTGAAATTCTCTAGGTAAAGGTTAATGGGGAGTAATAACTCTACCTGAGCCACACTTCTCCACATCTATCTTTCTGTTCACATTTTTACTAGGCTGATCACTGACAAAGAAAGGGGACAATGAAAAGGCTCAGATTTCAGAGTCTCTGTGACTCAGGTGGGGATCAAACCACCTGCTAGCTGAATGAAGCGGCACATGTATGCAGACAGGTTTATAAAAACTCCAGGAGTTTCTAGTCTACTTTACAGGAGTATTTAGGCCAAAGGCTTTTGAGATACAGTGTTTCCAAAGACATTTTAGGCAGAAGCAGCTTCAAGTCATTTTTCAGCTGTCTACATATATGTTAGAACTGTCTACTCTACTGTTTTCCCTGTGGGTTTGTCCTACAAGGAAGCATAATAAATCAAGTTTCCCTCCCCTCCAATGTTATGCTTAAGTCAAATCATTCCTTATTGCACAGAGGCTGTCCTGCACTTCTTCAGTTCTCAGACAATCTATAGGTAATCAAAAAATAAAATTGGTATCAAAGCTGTAAATCAGCTTGATTGATTTGGGAGAGGACACTCTATGTCTTATAGTTTTGACTATTTTAATACATTAGTTATGGCTTTCCATTTTGTTGCAAATGATCATTTATAAAATCTTGCAATTCTGCTTGCCTGATCTTAAAAATTTATTTTGAAAAACATTCACTCATTTCTTTCAAAAATAATGTGTACAAATAGGGAATACAATGTATTTTAAATATCTGGAATACTAACTCCACCAATATGCAAGATGTTTTTTTATTTTGGCCTGAGAGAGAGGATATCTCTAAATATGATAATTAATTTGCAATATCTCTGGGTGATTGATCATGACTTTTTGCTTCAGAAAACAAATGAGCTAGAATAAAAATATATGAACATTCATATCTCAAAGATCATGGTCTATAGCTCTAGATGAGGCCTTTAAAAGCTATTACCATTCACATGGCACCATAACTAACATTTATAAGGTGCTATAGAAGACAGACATACAGGAAAAAGTCTGACACTGTAATGTAAAACTTTTAGATCATTATGCTTTTCTCTTAGTCCCATCTTTGTCTTGAGGACTTCAGAGGATAAAGAAAAGAAAAAGGGTTTCAACTCTATGTTTCATCACAGTTATATATCATAAAACAATTATTTGAGTAATTTCTTCTTGAATTACTGTCAAAACCTTTCTGTAAATTATGGAAAACAGTGAATATGAAATATGAAAGAGAATGCTTTTAAGATCACTATTTCAAATAAGAAATCTGGACTAGCCTGATTGTGAAAAAAACCAGAAAAGCAAATACTGTTTCTAAGTTTCTATTTAATGTTTTGATTTCTTAAAAAAGACTTAATTCAAAAGAAAGGAGAAAGGGGACATCTTTAAAGAGAATTTGCCTAAATTTAATTTTAAAAATTATTTTAGAAATTTAAAATTTAAATAAATTTAAATGCTTACACAGGTACTCATTCACTCCTCTTTCTTGCCCTTTCCCTCAGTATTTATTGCTGAGCATGACATCATCTGGTATGGAATGCCAATCTGGGAGGGTCACCTGTCCCAGCTATGTCCCCTCATTTTGGCTGGGGAGTAGGGCAGAGTAGGGAGGAGAGCACATTTTGCAAGAACTACTCAGCAATAGCCAAATTATTGAAATTTTACCAACACTGTTTAAGCCAAAAATCCAAAGTTCATCATCATAGGGGCTGGTATGAAGAAAATTAACTTAATCCCAGCCACATTGTGTACATAAGGCAGACATTACTGAAGTAATATTACAAAACAACAGAATTTCCTAGCAAAGATTTGAACTCTTCTGTTTGTTCATCCATTCACTGTGTTCCATCATAAAGAAAACTTGGTGAAAATTTCTCTCAATAAATGAATTCTTAGACTCATAAATTGAAGGCTTCAAAGATCTATAGCACGTAGTCTGCAAAAGTGTGTGTTTGATTAAAGTTTTAAAACAAAATTATGAATAGGCTTCTACATCCAGGATTTCTTCATTAGCTTTAGAGGAAATGTGTAGGAGTATAAAGATCCACACTGTGTGCACTGATGAATTGAGTAGGGCTTAAGGAACCACAGAATAAAATCAATATGAACAAAAGTTCTGAAAATATGAAATATTAATAATTGAGACATAGATTCCAAATTTGATTCATGTACACACTATATGGCCATTGCAGAGCTTTAGCAGCTTTCCTGATTTTTTCTTTTAAGTCCAGTGAAGCAGGCAAAGTCTGCTTCCCATAGGAAGACAGGAAAACAGGATTCAGTGTCTTGAATAATAACATATACTTCAATAATAATTTATTTTTTACTCTGTCTCAAATAATTCACAGAAGCTGCTGGGGGGAAACAGCCACTAATGGAATGTACATCATATACCAGCAACGCTGCAGGCATTTCCAGAATAAACAATGCATCTGACATCGGAGTTACAGGGAACAATTGGTGACTAAGAACTATTTAATAAACTCAGTTAAAGAAGAATGGAAGGAATATTTTTCAGAACATCTGAAGAATCTGAACAACTCTTTCAGAAAACTTTTACCTAATATTCAGTTATCACTGTGGGCTTTTGCAAGCACTGAAATAGGTTCATTGCTTTGTCTTCTAAATAATCCAGTGCATGAAGGCTTCCAGAACTACAAAATCTAAAAAAACCCCAAAGTTAAGAAATGGAGAAGTATTCCCTGAACCACTCTCCATCCTTTGTATGATTTAACAATTAAAAAAAATAAAATCCTGATCTTGTAACATCTTGGGGATTCATATACATCTCTTTCACAGTCCTGTGAAAATAAGAAGATAAGAATTGAACAGATTTTTGTACGGTTTTGTTTTAGATGTGGACTGTTGAGTTAAATTGTGTAGCAAGAATAAGGAAACATATTTCTTTCTGTCCACTGCCTAGCTCTCAGTACTTTCTTTCAAACTGTGAGTTTTATCCTTTTTTTTTTTTTGGTGCAGAAGCAGGGTTTTATTGGTTTTGTGGGTTTTTTTGTTTGTTTGCTTGTTTGTAGTTTTTTCAAACTCTAATTCTCCACATTCTCTTGAGGAGAAGAATCATGACACATAAACAGTTGGAAAAGAAAACACTTTTATCATGACATTTTGTACTTAAAGAGCAATTAACTCTTGTAATGAGGTAATTGGGTGCAGTGCCTCTGAGAACAGAACCACATCATCATTCTGACAAAATCTAGAGTTTATTTACTAAACATTTTTAGTGTATTGATGGATAGCAATATCTAGGCAAGTGGGTTTATCCTAAATAGCACATACTACATCCTACAGCCACAGTCCCTGCCCTTCTAGTCTGTGTTAGTCTGGCAGTACAGATCCAGGGGCTCAGGGCACTCATGCTGACTGCTGGATTCCTACCTGGTGGCCTGGTCTCTGAGTGAAACTGTGTTCCATGCTGGCCTCAGCCTTTGACATGGTGTCTGAGGTCCACACGTGGTGTGCTGATCTCATATTGGGCAACTGTCTCTTTATTGCATTATAAACTAGAACATCAGTACAAGATAATACTGCCCTTGCTAATCAAATAGCCTGAGGCCAATCTCTTACTTGCTCTATATCCAACAACAATTAGCAGTTGTCACAGTTTTCATCAGGCTTTCTCTCACCCACTAATTTTCAGCCTCAAATATGTCACAAATGTGTGAAGTCAGCAAAAATCACATAATATAAAAAGTGTATCTATTACTTCTTTGTTTTCCAGCTCATATAGAGCTAATCTATTCAAACCTGAAATCCTTTATTTGAGCAGTGATTCAGGATAGACTTCATACCATGTCAATGTTTAAAATGAATTTCAGTACAGCATTTCTAATGAAAATAAGCCAACTAACTAGTCAAGACATTACACATACAGGTAGTTTCATATTTTTATGCAGCTAGTTTCATAAGAAACCTTTATAGCCTAGTCCAATTACATCACTGGAGATAAAATCAGGCAGAAGGGTTCACCTTGGTTTGTCCCAAAACTGTCAGCTATGAGGTAAAATAAGAAATTACATGTGTAAACAAAAATCAAGGTAGCCAAAGATAACCTTTGATTGTTTGTGAACAGTTCTTCAGTTTGGAGCTGGAGCCTTCACAACATCACTTCACGTCTATTTTCCTCTCACCACATCACTTCATGTCTATTTACCCTTTGTGATGTACCTTCACAGTGCCCCACTACCTGAATGTGACAAGTATGCAATGCTACATTTCTAGGCTAAGTTTTGAGCACTTCCCAACAGCAAATGCTTTAATGTTTAACACCATTAGGAAAGAAACCCAAACAAACTAGCATATCAGTTATGCATTTGTTAGCTTATATATTGTAAAAGCACAGTGAAATAATAGGTGTGAGGTGATAGTTGCTCCATGTGAAACTGAAGAAAGGAATAAGGTCGGTTCTGTAAGCCTAAGCCTGAATGAAGGGGAAGTAAGAAAACGCAGCACTGTTTCTCAGCATTAAACAACAGATTTTATCACAGAAGTATCCCCAATATGGGCAAAGTTTTGGTCTTGATGGTTTTGAGTAGTCGGATACATCATAGACAGCTAGTAATGCAATATACTGCTCTACTTATTTATTTAGTTTTCCAATTTTCTAGCGGTTTCATTTTCTAATAAATTATTTCAAAATTCTACAGATTGTAAATTAAGAAAGTGCTGATCCAACTCAAATCCTGCAATAACTTTACGTGCAATTCTGAAAGTTTTATGTATATAAAAAACCCCAGTTAACTATGACAGCCAATAGGTACCCACACCTAAAACTAGAAGTTTCACTCATATTTGTGACCCATTTAAGGTTTTACCCACAGAATAGTTGACAGATCTGTTTTATTTGTTTTCATGAGTCTACAGGCTAATTGAGATTTCTCTTAACTTTCCTTTTGTTAAACCAAACATGTAGTTCGACTTCCCAAGGCTCATTCTTATAGCTCATGTTTCCATATATATTTGAATATTCACTCAATTTAGTTACATCCTATAATCTATATCCGAGCCATTTCAAAAATTATCATTTTTTGCCTTAATTTTCAAAATGTATTTAAGTTCTTTCCCAGCAATTTGGTTCATACTTGTGTCCAATTATGTTCAAAAAATATATTTATATTACTGATTTAACTATAATAGTTGTTAAATTCTAAAAAAATCTGTAACACTTAAGTGTAGGTTTTGTGAGCAGAATTAGAAGAGATACTTAGTTCTATTAGAAAATGTATTCTCACCTATATTAAATGTCATTTTAATACTTCATTACATTTAATATAGCAAACATAATTTAAAATAAGTTCCAGACATCTTTAATATTAGTCCAAGTCAATTTTACAGGCATAATGAGATTTTCTTGTGTCCTCCTCTTGAAAGAGAGAAGTTTTATCCTGCAATACTCAATAACATAAAACAAATGCAGTCACTTTGTTGTCAATGTGCTTATGGACATTGCAGCAAATAACAGGTTTTCTGCTCTCTCTTGTAAGATATTGATTTAAGAGTGATTTAAACATCACTTGCTTCCAAGATTATTAAGTATTTGGACTGTCAGAATTTCAAAAACAAAACAAAAAAAAAAAGCCCAGGTAATCCTACCTATGGCAGCATGCTGCTCCAGCTCCTGTTCAACCCATGCAAGATCCCCAAATAAGTCAGCAAAGTAATTTTTATATCTTAAATATGCTAAACCTTCCCAAAAGCTTTCCAGTTCTCAGCTTCTCCTTTTATAATCCACACTTCTGGCAGTGTGCAGATTTTAAATGACTTTGTGATATTGCTTGTATTCCTGGTAATAACTCTTCACATCCGCTTTAAGTATTATGGGATTTCACCACTTATTTATGCGCAAAATCTCTAGCAAAAGAGAAAAAAAATAGAGCTCTCAGAAACTTTGTTATCTTGGAGGTCTCTGCCAGCTGGCTGTAAGTTTTATCTGCTACCATAAACTATCTTGAAGTCATCCTCTGTAAACTACAGACAAAAATAAAATCTCTTCGCCAAGTACCTTGAGACTTTTTATAACATGGAAGTAACTTTCCTGGTACAGGTCGAATCCATTTAGTCCAATTGATTCTGAGTTAAACTGAAGATATATCACAATCATTGCTATGTGCTCTCCTACATTTTGTTTACATGAACAATTACATAGCATGTCAATTTATGCTTTTATCTAGACAGTTACTCTATTATTATTGCTTAAGTGCTGTTACAATGAAGAAAAAATTCTGCATATGAAAGTCACCACTGAGCAGTTGCACACCAAAAGACACATTGAACAGACACTCAGTTTTATTGGGAAAGATACTCATCTGCTTTCTCTGCATCAGAAAGCACTGTCACTGAGATAAATATCAAAAATAGAATGGTTTATACCTTTTTTATAAATGTAAATCTTCTTTTATAAACATGTATTAAATCCATTGAGGAATAGATCAATCATGATAAATTCCAATGACTACATTGATTTGTTTGGACTAAAAATGTCAAATAATACAGTAATGAGATTAGTGAAATTAAATAAAATATTAAATGCTGGTTTTACTTATTTTTCTGCATAGAATGTTCTCAAAAACATTATGCTATACACCACCAAATGGAGGAACAAATACTTTCAGTGAATGCATATAATATTGAGAATGGATAGCTGAACAGAGAAGGCAAGAGGTTCTTAATTACTGGAAACTAGTGTTGAATCCCTATCAAGGAGTCTTGAAAGCAGAATCATATGCTTTTAAGTTCAAGGACAAATAGTAACAAATTATGTCAATCCAAATACTGATCTACTTCAGCCCCTTGGCATCTTCTGTTTTACTTTGGTTTCTAAATGAAGACACAAACACCTGTTCTTGCAGCAGGTGGTATTTGTTTGTTATAGCTCTTCCTACTGAGTTTTAATCAGCCTGCAGCTGCAGAATCCAGACTAAGGAATGGCTATAATACAAGCTTTTCATATATATGCAGTATTGGTCCAGAGAAAATTTTTCATACTTCATTTCTGTCATATGTTACCAATCATATAATTTCCTTCTCACACTCCAAGTTTTTAATTAAAGAGTAAATTCATGTATAATGCTAGGAAAAGAAGTTTTGAACATTGTGCCCTGAGGGTGTTATTTGATTATATTCTCTTATTGCAAAATCTCCAATTTTTGGAAGAAGATTCTCAAACCTCTGCCAATTTGTACCCCTGCCATTCTTTACTGGGAGAAGCAAGAAGCTTAGAAAAAAGTCAAGGGACAAATTAACAACATGTAAATCCCTCTATTCAAATGCAATTGAAAAAAGAAAAAGGTACTCGTGAGACAGGAGAAGTAGGGTAAAACTTTCTATTCCAAACTATAAGGTAAGAACACTGAAGTAATTATCCAGAGACATTATTATGAAAGTCTTCCTTTGTATTGAGATATGCTTTAATGTTTTCATCATTATTAAACAGTGTATTCTAATCATGATGAGTATGCAATGTAACTGAGTTATATTTATTGTCTTTAATAGAATGAAGTCATGGGCTTCAGACTGCCAGATGTTTTGCAAAAATGTTATATTAGTTTTGCTTAATATTAAAGCAACAACTATTCAATGAGTCTTACAGAATACAAGAATTTGTTTAAAATAAAGGAAGATAAAGGTCAAAAGAAGTGAGATTTTGCTGTGTGGAATGACAAAGTTGCTTCAATGCAAGTAGAGTGAAGACCAATCAGGTAGTGAAATACTGGAACATGTTGCCCAGAGAGGTAGTAGATGTCCCATCCCTGGAAACATTCAGGATCTGGTTGGATGGAGCTCTAAACCACCTGGTCTAGTGGAAGGTGTAATTCAGACAATTTGATTTCAGGTTAGTTTAAATCCCCAAAGGGTCACAGTTCATTCCAGGAGCCTATTCCAGCAGGGACTCTCCATGGGGTCACAGCTTCCTTTGGGACAAATCCGCCTCTAGGAAAACACCTTATGTCACTGTCATCTTCACTATAGGCTGCAGAGGAGTTTCTGCTCCAGTGCTGGGAGCACCTCCTCCTCCTTCTTCTTCTCTGACCTTGGTGTCTGCAGAGCTGTTTCTCTCACATCTCACACCTCTCTCCCAGCTACTGTTGAACAGTATTTTTCTCCTTCCTTAAATAGGTTTTTGCTGAGGTACTACCAGCTGATTGACTCAGCTTTGTCTAGTGATGGTTCTGTCTTGGAGCCAGCTGGAACTGTCTCTGTTTGACATGGGGGAAAGTATCTGGCATGTTCTCACATAAGCCATCCCCACAGATGCCACCTACCAAAATTTTGTTACTTAAAACCAATACAAGGGATGTGACAGTGTGTGCCAATACTTGACCTGAAACAAACCCTGAAAAGCAAATTTTCCAATGGAAGTGGTTTTGGTTTTTTTAGTTTGTGTTAATGCAGCATCATGATCACAGCATCACAGTACATAGCAATATAAATATCTTTATTAGGTTGAAGATCTGCTGCTTGCAGAGATTTCCACTCCTATTTTGTCAGTGTGTTTTCTCTGAAGTCAAGAGTTGAGGCTTTTGTTTTGTTGGGACTTTTTCTTTAAATGTAATTGTTCCTTTTTTTATTATATTTCTATGTCTTGAAGAATTGTAATATCCTGAGCCCCTGACCATGAGAAGTACTGTAGGAGAGAGCAAGTAAAGAATAGATACATGGCTCTTAATTAGACAGTAAATTAGGACAAGTGCTCTCAAGGACACAGTCATTTCAAGCATCTCTTGAGAGAAGAATTTCAATGATCAATACAGTTTTTCCTTTGTGAAGGAAAGGGGAATAGTAGAAAAGAGAATGAAAGTATTTTAGTATTTTTCTTTTTTCTTTTCTTTTTCATTTAGTCAATTTTTTGTACTTCCTGCTGGTAAAAAACAGTGATTGTTCCAATTTAAAGTACTAAAAATAGACATTTGTAAAGTATTTTCAATACATACAGCATACTAACAACATTTCTTTAAAATCATGAAGTGAGGTCTTTATTTTTATAAAAAATATCATTCTCTTCCAAGGTATCACCATACTGAAAGGTTATGTGTATAGAGAATACTGCATAGAGCCACAGAAAGCATGGCAAATTAATTCATTGTTACTTAGCTTTTGCTGCTGCTTTTCGTCATAGATGAAACAGACACAGTGGACATTTTTATCCTTTCCACTAGCTTTAAGGCATTACAAGAACTGCACACAATAAAGGGCCACATGAAGGGGCTTTAACAGAAACAATATTTGTCCTGGCAGAGTTTGCTTTCCTAAGGTGAAATTTATGGTTCATTTTGCTATTGAACTCATAATAGTAAATATTACCCCCTAATATTAGATGGTCTATATTCTTTCTGTACTAGTTTTGGCTGGGATAGAGTGAATTTTCTTCATAGTAGCTGTTATAGAGCTGTGTTTTGGTTTTGTGCTGGAAAAATTGATGTTTTATTATTGTTGAACCTTGCTTGCACAGACTCAAGGCCCTTGTTGCCTCTCAGCCCACCCCACCAGTGAGGAGTCAGGTACACAACAAACTGGGAGGGGACAGACAGGACAGCTGAACCCCACTGACCCAAAGGATATTCCACACCATATGACAGCTGAAGCAGCATCTAAAGCTGGGAAAAGAAAAAGGAGAGGAGATATTTGGAGTGATTGTGTTTGTCTTCCCAAGTCACTGTCACATGTGATGGAGCCCTGCTTTCTGGGCATGGCTGAACACCTGCCTGCCCATAGGAAGTTGTGTATGAATCCCTTCTTTTGCTTTGCTTCCTTGCAGAGCTTCTGCTTTACCTTTTAAAGCTTTTATCTCAACCCATGTGTTTTCTGACTTTTCTGATTCTGGAGATGGAGTCACCATCTCAGGAAGTGTTAAAAAAGTGTGTGGAGATGTGCTTTAATGCTGAACATGGTGGTGGTCAGCAAGATTGGCAGTTGAACTCGATGATCTTACAGGTCTTTTTCAACCTTAATGATTCTATTGTTTTATGATTCTTGCCCCCATTTCACCAGGACTCTGCGTGTGTATGTCTGCATATGTGTGTGTGTGNTCACATAAGCCATCCCCACAGATGCCACCTACCAAAATTTTGTTACTTAAAACCAATACAAGGGATGTGACAGTGTGTGCCAATACTTGACCTGAAACAAACCCTGAAAAGCAAATTTTCCAATGGAAGTGGTTTTGGTTTTTTTAGTTTGTGTTAATGCAGCATCATGATCACAGCATCACAGTACATAGCAATATAAATATCTTTATTAGGTTGAAGATCTGCTGCTTGCAGAGATTTCCACTCCTATTTTGTCAGTGTGTTTTCTCTGAAGTCAAGAGTTGAGGCTTTTGTTTTGTTGGGACTTTTTCTTTAAATGTAATTGTTCCTTTTTTTATTATATTTCTATGTCTTGAAGAATTGTAATATCCTGAGCCCCTGACCATGAGAAGTACTGTAGGAGAGAGCAAGTAAAGAATAGATACATGGCTCTTAATTAGACAGTAAATTAGGACAAGTGCTCTCAAGGACACAGTCATTTCAAGCATCTCTTGAGAGAAGAATTTCAATGATCAATACAGTTTTTCCTTTGTGAAGGAAAGGGGAATAGTAGAAAAGAGAATGAAAGTATTTTAGTATTTTTCTTTTTTCTTTTCTTTTTCATTTAGTCAATTTTTTGTACTTCCTGCTGGTAAAAAACAGTGATTGTTCCAATTTAAAGTACTAAAAATAGACATTTGTAAAGTATTTTCAATACATACAGCATACTAACAACATTTCTTTAAAATCATGAAGTGAGGTCTTTATTTTTATAAAAAATATCATTCTCTTCCAAGGTATCACCATACTGAAAGGTTATGTGTATAGAGAATACTGCATAGAGCCACAGAAAGCATGGCAAATTAATTCATTGTTACTTAGCTTTTGCTGCTGCTTTTCGTCATAGATGAAACAGACACAGTGGACATTTTTATCCTTTCCACTAGCTTTAAGGCATTACAAGAACTGCACACAATAAAGGGCCACATGAAGGGGCTTTAACAGAAACAATATTTGTCCTGGCAGAGTTTGCTTTCCTAAGGTGAAATTTATGGTTCATTTTGCTATTGAACTCATAATAGTAAATATTACCCCCTAATATTAGATGGTCTATATTCTTTCTGTACTAGTTTTGGCTGGGATAGAGTGAATTTTCTTCATAGTAGCTGTTATAGAGCTGTGTTTTGGTTTTGTGCTGGAAAAATTGATGTTTTATTATTGTTGAACCTTGCTTGCACAGACTCAAGGCCCTTGTTGCCTCTCAGCCCACCCCACCAGTGAGGAGTCAGGTACACAACAAACTGGGAGGGGACAGACAGGACAGCTGAACCCCACTGACCCAAAGGATATTCCACACCATATGACAGCTGAAGCAGCATCTAAAGCTGGGAAAAGAAAAAGGAGAGGAGATATTTGGAGTGATTGTGTTTGTCTTCCCAAGTCACTGTCACATGTGATGGAGCCCTGCTTTCTGGGCATGGCTGAACACCTGCCTGCCCATAGGAAGTTGTGTATGAATCCCTTCTTTTGCTTTGCTTCCTTGCAGAGCTTCTGCTTTACCTTTTAAAGCTTTTATCTCAACCCATGTGTTTTCTGACTTTTCTGATTCTGGAGATGGAGTCACCATCTCAGGAAGTGTTAAAAAAGTGTGTGGAGATGTGCTTTAATGCTGAACATGGTGGTGGTCAGCAAGATTGGCAGTTGAACTCGATGATCTTACAGGTCTTTTTCAACCTTAATGATTCTATTGTTTTATGATTCTTGCCCCCATTTCACCAGGACTCTGCGTGTGTATGTCTGCATATGTGTGTGTGTGTGGGGGGGGCTTAGTTGCTGGCTGGAGTTACCCACCCTCCTCCTCCAAAAAAAAAAAAAAAAAAAGTCTGGCTAGAATTAACAGCCCCCCAAATAAAATTAATGCTAGTCCTGGTCCAAAAGTCTGACCCAGAATTGTTAGAAATTAGGAAAGGATCATGGGAAAAACTTCACTGAATTTATTTTGTGAAGATCTGTCCTAGAAAATTTCTATTAATTGTTACTGAAAAGATGGTGTTGGGCCACAGGCACTTCAGAGATTCTTAGGACTTGTCTCAGTTCCTCAAAAGCATCCAATAGCTTAAGAAGTTTTGGTCTGGGATGGGTATAAGACCCAGTGAAATTTCCAGATAACTGCTTGCCTGTTAAACCCAGTAAATGAAAAGAATGCTAGAAGACTTGAAGCTGTAGCCTTGAAAGCACCTGGGAAAATTGGGTGGCTTTAATGAAAAGCTGGGATCAAAGTTCTCAGTCAACAGAATTCTGGCAATTACACCACTTCCCAAGCACATGACAATATGTGTGGCACACAGAAGATTATACAGCAGAGCTCTGAGCAGTCTAACAGACAGCAGCAGAACTGGCTATTAGTAGGCTCTTAACAGATTGCTTTGTGGAAGTGTGGCTTCAGAAAAGTAATTGACGTGAAAATTCAAAGTGGGTGTATATAAATGTATATAATTATATACAGATACAGATAAATATGTAATGTTATATATGAAGAAATATATATAACACTACAAACATATTCTTACTACAGTAAATACTTCCCTGGTACTTGTTTTGTTTGAGTCACCTTGACCAGATTCACAGCTTTGAGGCACTGGTCATATCTACTGAACAGCATGCATCATCCAAGCATGTCCTCTTCAGTAACCTAGTTCTTATAACACAGTACTCACAAGCCCACCAGATTTGAACTAAATCCAGGTCATCATGCATTGTCTTTTCTACATTAATTAGTACCAGTTCAAAGTTCTGATTTAACTCCATTAACTTAGGAAATAATGATTTCCTTAAAGGATAGTATGAGCTACAACTGATTTAATAAATCCTTCAGAAGTTCAGATCCTTTTGAAAGTTCCATAGAAAGCCTGAGCCCTAGTTTTACAAAAATGTAAAAAACCTCGCTCTAAATAAGTGATATTATCAAAATGAAATCACAAGAATTTTTGCTGAAATTATGCCAGGCCACTAGGTGTAGAGCTATCCTAATTTGTATCCCTATGAAACACAGCGAAATTAAAATTACTCCAAGGAAATGTAGATTTTAAAAATCATACAAAAGCTGTTTAATCTGCACTTTAGAAAGCAGTATGATCTATAGCACATTTATTTTTCTTAAGCTGGATAGCATTCCATGTTTCAAATTTGGGAAAAATAAAGAATCTTTGGCACATTATAACAGTCCAGTCTGTTCTCCTTTATAAACCATAGAACCTCATCTTGTATTGCTCGATTAAATCAGAATTTGCTTGAACAACCCATCTTTCAGAAAGATTTAAGTGATAGATTTATAATTAAACTATCAAAGTGGCATACAGCTCAGACCTAGATGGCAATTTTATGAACAGTACCATATTCCAAATCACCTACCTATCTCAAGCCCAAACAACTATATATCACGGTCAATTTTAGTTCAGTCTCAAGAGGGGTTTTAAATCAGTCATCCAGGGGTATCCTGTAATAATTCAGCTGTTCTACAACTGTGCATCTGAAGGGCTGCAATACCTAAAAACTATGCTTTCAAGATTTGTTTGAAAGTTAAATATTTCAATGTCCTTTAAACTTCTGTTTTCTTACCTTCAGTCCTGCAATCTCACTTGCATGTGCAAGGGAATTCACTAGGTTTTCTGTATAGGCTCCAAAAATTAGCTTCAGGTGTCTTCTGCATATAGATGGTAATTCACTGGATGCTAAACTGAGCAATGAATAACAAAAGAAGTAATACTACATAAAAATTGCATGTCCAAGACAATAACTATGCCATATGTCATGTCTTTAATGAGAAAATGGCCTACAGTCCTTCACCCTTCCTAGCTTTGTCTTATGAGTCCACACCAACATATAAATTCTACTTTGTTCACACCACACAGTTTAGAAACCTCCAGAAACAAGCCCAAGTGATTGATTTATTTAACATCAGTCAACTGAATTTCCTAAAAAAACCAGGATGTGATTCCTGGTGAGATGTGGATTGACACAGTTAATTGACCTTTCCCTAAATTTTAGACCTTTTTAAACCTTTAGATATTTCTAAAGGTTTTGGGTACAAAATCTTTGAGGTACTTTATGGCACTCTGAGACCAACATCACGTAAAATTTTATAGCTTAAAAATTGTGCTATGTTTGTACAGCATGAATGAGCAAAAGATTAGGACTAAAGTTCAAACCAGACCTTAATCCATTTGAAAGGTAATGGACACATGACTAGGGTGAGCTAGAAGAACCTTGGAATGACATGAATCTCCAGAATCTACTGAGCAAGAAAAGAAAATACTGTTAGTGACACTGAACCGGAGAGGAGTAACAGCATAGTGTCTTTGTTAAGAAGGCTAATACTGACTCTGTAAGAACCATGGCAGTGTGCAATAAAGAAATACATATTGATTTGTCCTTGCTCACTTGAGACTTTATCCCAAAGATACTGGGATGAAATTAATCCATTTAAAATAACATTAAAGTCCCTCTAAATAAAGACAGCAATAAAGGGGCTTTTATATTCTTTATTTACTTTAAGCACAATGAGTCTATGCAGTATCAGTTATGTTTCCATGGGGATTTTTGCATACTCAGCACATAGGAAAGCATAGTATGTGCTTAAGTCAAGAATAAATTGTAATGGTTTTCCACATTGTTAAATGTCAGACACTTTCTTTTTTTTTTGTTTGTTTTAATTAACTGGAATTAACAGTTTCCAGCAGGTTTAAAGACCATTGAGCAATTACACTAGTTTTCTTTTACCACAACAGACATTTATATTAAGTGGTTTAAGTATTGTTAATTAGTTTCAGTATTTCCACAGAAAATAAAAATAACAGTTGACATTTCTAGTGCACTGCCTCATTGTGGATTTCAGATGGATCCAATAAGAAATATCTTTAGAATGTGAAGTTCTGAAATTGCTTAGTACAACAGGTCAAATTTTTTCCAGTTGTCACAGCAAAAACTATCATAGATTCATTTCAGCAAAATCAGTACCAGTTTTATGTTAAGAGCTTTCTAGCTAAGCAATAAAGCAAAAATTATATAGACTGTTATACATCTAAATCAGCTGTGTTCTGAGCCAGCACCATTCCATATTCACCTCAATGAAACAATACCATACTGAACACCAAATGTAGGATGCATCAGCTTGCCTAATGTATTTCCTTAAAAAAACTTTTAGTATTTTCCACAGCAGTTGGATCACATAACGAACTTAGAATATACCAGGGAGAAGAACAGTTATAGAATCAGAATCATTAAGGTTGGAAAAAGACCCTGGGAGAAGAAGACTGGGGGTAAAATTACATTTTTATAGATGGAGATTGCAATCAGTATGCCCAACTCGCCACACAAAATATATGCTAAGGGGGAAAACGTGGTTACTACTCCCTGGCTGGAACACAGACAGCATGCCTGACTTTCCACACACAATCCAAAGAGGACTAAACAGAGGGTGGAGCACATTGAAGTCAGGAGACATTGCAGTCAGGCTCTGCTGAAATACTTGCAGAGGAGGGAACTTGGTAGTACTTTTTAGATGACAAGTCATGTAGCAGCTGAAAAACGAGGGAGATAAAAGATGTCTTGCTGTTGAACCAGCAGCTGAGGCAAAACCACTCTCCTTCAACTCATGTATATCACCAACCCAAGGCTAACTCAGGGGAGAGCTACCTGTCTAAGCCATGACCAGACAGGTTCTCCAGATCTGGAGCTGTGGGAGGCCATGTCAAAGGCTTTGCTTAAGTCCAAGAAGACAACATCCACCATCCACAGCATTTTCCTCATACGCTAAGCAGGTTACCTTGTCATACAAGAAGGTCTGGTTGATCAAGCAGAAGCTGAATTTCTTAAACCTGTGCTGGCTGGGTGTGATCCCAGGGCTGTCCCACATATGCTGCGTGACAGCACCTCAGGATGATCTGCTCCATAAGCTTCCCCAGCACTGATGTCAGGCTTAGAGGCCCTCCCTGCATCCTCCTTGTGGCCCCCCTTGTAGCTGGGCCTCTCATTTACTAACCACCAGTCAAATGGGACTTCCATGCATAGCCAGGACTGATGTTAAGTGGTTGGTGAGCAGTTATGCCAGATCCCTCAGTACCTTCAGGTGGATCTCATCCAGTCCTATAAACTTGTGAGTGTTGGAGTAGCAGGTCACTGATCATTTCCCCTTGGATTATGTGGGCTTCTTTGTGCTCCTCTTCCCTGTCTTCTAGCTCAGGGCATCCAGAGAACAACTGGTCTTACTATTAAAGACTCAGGCAAAGAAACCATTAATTACCTCATTACCTTACTTAATTACCTTCCTTTCCTCATCATTTTTCACTATATTTCCCCCTGCATCCAATATCCAATAAAGGATGGAGATTTTCCTTAAACTTCCTTTTGTTGTTAATGTATTAAGAGAAACAATTTTTCATTGTCTTTTAAGACAGTAGCCAGATTACATTTTTTTATTTTTTTAACCTTACATACCCTGTTTTTTTTGGCAAGGCTTTCCCACATTTTCTATGAATCTTTATATTGGGAAATCTTGCTTTTCCCCATTATCTTTATTTTAATCCCATTCTTCCTGGATAAGAGCTGTTTCTACTTGACTGATGAGTGATATGACTCGGAGGTTTCAGGATGGAGTGGTGTTGGAAAGAAGGAGATGAAAACTTCTTGATTGCTTTCCATGTGTAGAGACTTACAGTGATTTCATTCATTAATAAAAGGAAATCAATTAAATGTGTTGTGGAACCAGATCTAGAAACATATCACTATGGCGAAGGTGATTTTGGCATGCATGCGAGCTGTCATTAAAGACTAGTAAATTATGACTGTGTAAAGTATTTTCTGCCTGGGTCAGTAAATAAGGAACTCAAAAAGCATTAAGCCATACATACATTGCAGTTAATAGGAAAATGCAAAATGAGGCTAGTAGATGGTATTATATTAAGAGATGCTGTGTATAAATCCTAGGAGAAGACTACCCTATTTATATCAGCTATGACATGAAGCAGAATGACATAGCAAGTGTCAGAAAATCCAAGATACAGCGTTAAGCCATGACATGGGGTTTTTCCAGCATCTACTTTTATTTTTCTTTTCAAAAGCCCTAGAAAAACTGAAGTATTGTGGTACTGCAAAACTTGAAAACTGCTAAAACTAAAGTCCTTGTTTAGTGATGCAAAGACCATTAAAGTACACGGATTATTAAATTTTTAAAGGCTAAAAAGATCTGCTATGGTCACTGAATAGTGACCTTCTGAATAATGCAGATTTCTGACACATCTAGTGATTTTTTCATTTTCCTTTTTAATAATATGAGCCTCAGCTACATATGTCCTGATCTGCAAATAACATATATTATTAAGTCTTCACTTCTTCCTGCTTAAACTGTTTCAGTAATTAGAGCATTTGGTCTTATTGAGCTGATGCAGCTGAAATTTATTTATCTTCTACAAGTGGGTTTGTCATTTTCAGTTCTTCTAGATCAAAGGCCATTATGCTGTCAGCAGTCTGGTTCTTGTGGATTCTTGTGGACATTGATCAAGTCATCCACACAAAGTAAAAATCTTATTTTCTTGCTATAAAACATGGTTTCCTTAATTTCAAATTATGGCTAAAATTCTCTAGTTTCTCAAGCTTATATATCCCATAATGGTCTCACTAATGACAAAAGTAATACAACCTTAAAATTCCTACTTTGCTATTTTCATGAAAAGGGATTTAAAATATAATTTATAAATTGTGTTGGCCTCCAGTGTTAAAGCATCAGAAAGAGATCAAATGGTCAGCTATTTCTCAAACATGACCTTAAGTCCTTTATCATACTTTAGCTTTGGTAAGTCACTTCAAAAATATCTTTAAGGAGAAACTATACTTAAAAACTAGTCCACCTGCCATTGTCAGTTTAATTCTAAACAATGTGGTGAAACTGCATTTTTGTGATAATTGTAATTCAATGCAGTAATCCAAGTAATCTAAGTGTTGTTCCTTTTCTGAACAAAACCTCCATATCTCAATAAAATACTTAACAAAAGACAATGTGAAATTCTTAATTGTTTTCACTGCAGTTAGAAAAGTGATCCAATTTTGCAACATTTTGATGGAAGCACTCATTTTTATGAGAGTTATCACTAATTTGTCCTAGAAAATAACCGCCCAAAGAAAAGAAAAAGTCTCAGGTTTAGTTTATCCTAAATAATAATGATTTTTTTTCCAGGTTAATCTAAATTGTAAATTAGTTCTTACCAGAAGATTTCTATTTAAATTCAGCTAGTTCAAGGCTCTGGAAAATCAGTTCTTTAATGTAACACAGACTATCCCTCAAGCAAAGTACTGAGTACTGAGGGAATATCACTGTAAATACAAGTTCCTCTATGGGACAGTTGCAAAGACTGTGATTCCTTCTTGTGAATACAGCAGTAACTTTGGCTGGTTTTTTTTCACTCAAAAATACTGTGGTAAAAATGAATTAGCACTTTCTGGACCTTAAATCCATTGAAAAAAATTGAAAGACAGCATTTAATTCCTATGTTATGTATACAGTTGTTCAAAATTTGGAAATTCTTTCCATAAATTAGGAATATAGACAGAATTCCATTCAGTTTTAATTTTTACATAAATTTGCCACTGCAAGTGAGTAGGAAGCCTTCAGTATTATATAATCCAGCACAATAAATTTTGCTAACAAAAGTGCTCTAGAAGAAATGTTATAAAAGAACAAGTATATATAGGATTGAAAAAAAAATTTAAAAAAAACCCCCAAAAAACAAACAAAAAAAACCCGCAAAAAACAACAAAAAAAAGGAAAAAGCTCAGATTTTTGTTCATGTTGTTCTTATTGTTTCTTTGATTTTTATTACTAAACTTAGAAAGCATTTTTGAGAAATTTTCTTCTGTTACTATTTGTGTCAATAAAGGTCAGGTCAAGAAAATGGACTAAAGAATTAATTTTGACCTATTACTACAAAACAAGTTCACAGACATTCCTTACCTTTGCTATCTTTTACACCTAACACCAGCAAATTACTGTTTCAGGACTACAAGACTGCAAATCACAGAATCACAGAATCACAAAATTAACTGAGCTGAAAGGGACCCACAAGGATCAAATCCAACTCCTGGCCCTGCACAGCACCATCCCCAAGAGTCACACCATGTGCCTGAGAGCATTGTCCAAATGCTTCTTGAACTCTGTCAGGCTTGGTGCTGTGACCACTTCCCTGGGGAGCCTGTTCCAGTGCCCAACCACCCTCTGGGTGGAGAGTCTTTTCCTAATATCCAACCTAAACCTCCTCTGACACAACTTCAGGCCATTCCCTTATGTCCTGTCACTGCTCACCACAGGGAAGAGATCAGTGTCTGCACCTCCTCTTCCCCTCACAAGGAAGTTGTAACTGCAATGAGATCTCCCCTCAGTCTCCTCTGTTTAAGTATACATGTACAGCAGAGTTTGAGTCAGTACTTGACATGGTACTTACATGTAGGCTTGTGAGGATGTCCATATTTTTATTCCTCCTTAATAGTTATATGTAAATTAAATGTTAATATTCCATGTGTTCCAAATTAAAAAAAGAGAACCACTCATGGCAAGTTCAAACTTTAGAAATAAAGCCAGAGAAAAAAGCAAAGGAAAAACACTGAACAGCTCTCATTCTACAACTGAAAATCTTAAAAAGGCAAGGAAAGGCAAGCTTCCTTTAATTTTGAAGTTTCCATGTATATTCTTGCTATAAGAAGTCCCTTTTCTCCCTCATACTGATAGAGGAATACACATACACACATTTTGTGTAGACAAGCATTAACATACACTCTGTGTTCTATGTTCTCTGCTTGGAAGGAAAGCTCATAAACGGGAAATACTTTAAACTTCAGAAACACTTGACTTAGGTTCTGTGTTTAAACACAAATTCAGATCTTAAATGTTTTTTCTACATTCCAGTTAATTTAATGCTGGGGAGGGAGGTTTTTCAAATGTTGTTTACCTATTGCTTATGACATAAATATGTAGTCCATAAATTTTGCCTAAGATTTGCTCCATGTAAGTCTTGATTTGCATAACATTATAAAGTGTGAAAACATATGAACTTTCATGCTGGAAACCTGAAGTGTTACATTTCTCATAATTCTATTTTTAATAGCTTCTTTTCAGTCATGAATATTAGACATATTCTAATAGATACAGCTCTCATGTATCTCCAAGTATGCTTCAGCCTTACTCTTTGAGTCATTGTCAGTATATTTGTGTCTCTCACTGTCTCATATTCTCATGAACATGTTAATTCTTTCCTCTTCAGTTTCCCTGATGCTTTCCCAGAGTTCTGCACTTAAACATAAGAAACTTGGAGCAGCAATTTCTTTTATATACAATCTCTACAAACATTTATTTTAAGTAAGTGGGGGTTTTATGTTTATTTCTCTTTCTGCTTTAGCCTAAGTAGTTATGAAAAACTTCTAAGGGAAATTAAAGGTACTACCTTTTTTGTGTGTGTTACTCCTTAATTTAAATTAAACATAAGTAAGTGTAGCAGATTCTTCCCTTATGCAGTTCTCTGGCATAGCTTGGTGCCATCTTCTTTGTTATTGACATGTCTGTCTCCTTGGCTTTTGGAACATGAAGACTTACTCTGCAATTACAATTTTGAATACATTCTTAAATCCCTAGTGAATTTCAACTTAGGAAAAATGTGAATCTTCACATTTTCTAGCATTTGCAAAAAAAAAATTTGATCACTCTACATCATCATTATCAACCCAGTAATACTGTCTGCAATTTGCTTCCAGTATTTTACAAAACCTACTTTGCTTGGCTGTCACAAAATAATCAGTACTTTGGGGGAAGAAAAAAAATTTCCTTTGCTGAAGTTTCCCTGAAGAGTTTGTGTTTGATTGGGTTTATTTTGCCTTTGTTGAGTTTTTTTAAGTTATTTATTTCTTTATTGTCAGGAGTTCAAAGAATAAAATATCTCTTCCTATCAGAAAACTTTTGAAAAATAACTTCTTTTGCTTTCAACATGATTTAAAACATTTCATGGTGGCAGATTCATTCTAAATGTAAATGCTTGACTTGCTCATTTATTTAATTTAATAATGACTTATTTAATTTTTAAATAACACTCTAAGGATTATGCTTTTGGGTGGTGCATTATCCCTGGATGTGCAAAATAGCATAGCACTTCTAGTCATGTATCTTATTGTTCATTGTACTGGGTCTGTCTAGGACGAAGTTATAAAGTCTTACTTCTAAAGTAAGCTGTGACCCAAGGAAAGCCCTTGCTGGAGTAGGCTTCTGGCAGGACTTATGACAAACTGACCACAACCCTCATTCCCAGTCCCTCTGTGCCACCAGAAAGGAGAAGGTGGAGAAGCTGAGAGTGAGGCTGAGCCCGGGAGGGATGGGAAGAAGGTGTTTTTAGATTTGTTCTTACTTCTCATTATGCTACTCTTTTATTAACTGGTAACAAACTAAACTAACTACATCCAAGTATAGTCTCATTTGCCCATGACTGTAATTGTTTAGTGATCTCCTTGTCCTTATGTCAAGCCGTGAGCTTTTTGTTATATTTTCTCTCCCCTGTCTTGTCTGGGGAGATGATTGCTAGAGCATCTTGGTGAGTACCTGGCAGTCTACCAGGGTCAACCCACCTCAGGTTACTGGTCAAGATCAGTCCACCACATTTACAAAAGAAAGGATGTAAGTATCACAGGCTTTGTTCTCTGGAATTGTATTGGGGGATAACAGTGACAACATTTAGGTAAAAGGAGACTTCAGTATACAGGCAATCATGACTAAGTACTAAAGGTTTTCCTTTGCAAGTTAGAATGTTACACAAAGAGCGAAGTAAGTGTATTAACTGGTCAATCAACAGAAAGATCCAGTTGTTAAAATCACATAGAAAGATAAAGATCTGTCACAGCCTCAAGACCAGTCAAGTCACCTAAACCAGAACCTTTGCAATTTGTAACTGTGATACCATTTTTTGGATGAATAGTTAATTCCACCTAACAAAAGATCTTCCTGAATAAGATACAGCAAACAAAACCACGGGGTAGAGCCAATGATTTGTGCAACTGACAGTTGGAGGAACCAATAAAGACATGGGAATAAGACCATCATGAACACTAATTCTCCCAGTGACTGAGTTTGTGAAAGGTTTGTGCAGTTTTGTAACTACAGTAAGTATTTCACCTCACAAAGAGGATACAGTGAAAACTCATATATTACAATGCTAAGGGAGAACCTCATGAATAAAATAATAATTTTATATTCAGGGTAAACCTTTGACACTGAGCAGAAATACATATTGGAATTATGCATTGAATGATGAAGACAATGAGAAACAGTATACAGCTGCCTCACTTTCTTAATATTTATTTATTTATACATTAATATTTAAACATTCTTAATATTTATATATATTTATTTATTACATTCTTTGTTACATTTGCACAGCAACCATGTTTTTCTCACTTTACAGATATCTATACACAGGCAAATAGCAGTATTTTTATATATGTGTCTACAAATTTTACATATATGCATA
>VZTH01018221.1:0-61199 GCA_013397815.1 Aleadryas rufinucha
TTTAGTCTCAAGAAGAGGAGGCTTAGGGTGGCCCTCACGGCTCTCACAACTACCTGAATGGAGGCTGTAGTGAGGTGGGGGATTGGTCTTTTCTACCGTGCCTGCAGTGAAAGAACTAGAGAAAATGGCTTTAGGCTGTAACAGGGGAGATTTCGAGATCAGAAAAAATCTTTTTCCGTGGGGGTGGTCGGGCACTGGAGCAGGCTGCCCGGGGATGTCGGAGTCACCATGCCTGGAGGTGTTTTAAGGGGCGTCTGGATGTGGCGCTGGGTGATGTGGTTTAGGTGTTACAGTGGCAGCAGTGCTGGGTGGGCGGTTGGACTGGGTGACCTTAAAGGCCTCTTTCAATCCTGCTGATTCCGTGGTGCTACGCCCACGCCCGCGCCCGCAGGGCTGCGGCACCGGCGGGGCGCAGCGCTCAGGCCCGGCCCGCCCAGGCCCCGTTAGCGGCCGCTGACCGGGGCCCCGCCCTCNACGGCGCTGGCTCCGCGCCCCCGCCCCGCAGCCCCGCGAACCTCTGGGCAGGGGAGATGCGAGGCCGGCGAGCCGGGGCGGCGGGGAGGGCTGGGGGCGGACGGGCCCCGGCGTTGTGCTATAGCTTGGCCTCGGCGCCTGTCCCTTTCCCCCCTCCCGAGCCCTGCGACTCAGCACTCCCCGGGGCTGACCGTGCGCTTGCCCGAACCACCCCCGCCACTCTCTGCCTGCCGACGGCATCACCCCACCGGTTCGCTCCTCTTGTATATCCCTGGCGGCTGTCTGGGTTTATTAGGGTTAAGGTAGTATGTCCTGCGCAACAGCCGCTATTATTTTTGTTGGGTCAGATGACCCTGTCGCTGTTCCTTATTTTGTCTCGTTGAGTGCGGTATTTCTTCTAAGCTGCGGAGTTTGTGGAATCTTTATTTTCTCTTTGTTGCCATATATTGCTTTAAGTGTAGAAAGCACGGCCGCATGCCCCAGGATGCGCTTACATTTGCACGTTGTGGAGGGAACAGAGGAGATGCCGTGTGTCGTGCAAGTGAACTTAAGCAACAAAAGAGGGAAAAAAAGGTCTAGATACTGGTTTTACTGCAAGATGAGTGTGTGGACATGATTCTTGAAAAACCAAGTTAGACATTCATTCTTCTTATGTGAAATCTCTAATGTCAGCAGAGTGGACTTGGGAAAGTAGTGTAGCAGGAAGAGCTACACCCTCATTTGTCATGGAAGAATAAGATGGGAAAAAATTCAAACAAGTTTTCTGTAGGACACCTTCCTGGTTTTGGAATCAGTGTTAAGTAAGTAGAAATAGAGGTATGTGATCACTGAGAAAACATCACAATTTTTGTGCCAGTTCAGGCAGTGTTCATGTGACTCTTTGTAATTTTTTTTATGGCTTTTTCTGTAAGTTATTTTTCTGAAAATAATTCCATAAATATTCTCCCCACTCCCTTTAGTCCATAGTCTGCAGTTGTGACATGCAATGTCCAACAGAGCATTTAGGCCATAGCTTGCTCCTTGCTGTACTCAGGGGCACTTGTTTGAGGGAAGCCTTAAGGTCTGTGAAATGTTTGCCTGCTTCTCTCTGTATCTTTCTCGAGAGATATTGCCGAACCTCTCTTATCACAGGACTAAGTATTTTCATGTGATGGTGGTCAGCTGTATGTGTGCACGTGTGTGATAATACAGGGAAGGTAACTGAGGTCACCCGGAGGGGTGTGCAGTCCTCAGCTGCTTCTGTGCTTCCTGCACGCTGCTCTGAAAGGCTGGACACCCCTTGCTAAGTCTGCTGCATTCTGCAGCAACAAATCAAGATGCTTAGTACAGAAAGGAGCTCACAGGAGATAAATTAACTAGCTTTAACCTTTCTCCTCGATTCTTATTAATATTTCCGGTTTTCTTACTGGTTGTGTTTTCTTGTGAAACGTACTCTTGAAGGGAACAAGTTTCATGGGAGTTCTGATGCCTTTAAAAATAGTCATATCGCAGGCTAGACTGTGGGATAGGAGGGGAAATTGGTTTTTTGTTTGGGGTTTTTATGGTTTTGGTGCTTTTTTAAGTCTACCTTAATTTTTCTGTTTAAGGTTCTTAGCCTGTGAAGAGAAAGCCCTAAGCAATATGTGTAACTCTGAAGCTGACATTGTTTTGGGAGAAAAGGGGTTGAACCAGATGACCTCCGGAAGTACCCTTTGACATGAATTATTTCATTATTGTATTCTGTTATTAAAAGTCACGGGGAGCAGACAGGAGTACAGGAAACCAAACCCAAACAAAACCCTGCTGATACTGTAGTATTCCGTTAAATAGCTGACATGTGAAATACAGCTACAGAATGCTTGTAGCTAATGTGGTAGTCCAGTGAAAACTGACTTTCATCTATAATGTGAAATCTCATTTACAATAGTAAGATTAGTTTGTTCCCTATGCTTGTACTCAATTTTTGCTTTAATTTATCGTGTGCTTATTGTATTATGTTTGTGCAGCCAGTGAATTTGCTGGAGTTTCCCTAGCATTTGTGAAGGAAAGCAGTCTACCTAAAGAAAGTAATTTTTGTCTAATATTTGAGTCAAAAAACCCTGAAAAAAAGCAGTACCCCTTGCTTAAATAAGAAGCTTGACTGTGTGTGAGGACTAGAGTGGTGTCGCAGCTAAACTTGTCCATGTTTATTGTGCTGGTGGACGAAGTGTGGCTCTCAGCTGGCAAGTGCTGCAGCTGGTACAGGGTGTGTGTGTCTGTCCTGCTTCAGCAGCCATCCTGGCTTAAGCACTTTTAAGACTGACCTTTGCTAACGTGGGTTATTTTGGCTGATGCAGATCAGGGAGCTCTCAGGCCTGTGGTGGGTTTAACATCCCCTGTGAAGAAGCAGTAAGCTGCTGGGGAGGGTGCGGGGTTTGGCTGGCACAGCTCTCTGCTTTTTGTCACACACAGGCTGCAGCGTGCAACCAACAGTGACCGTCGGGGCAAACCGAACTGTACCTGGGTTACTTTCTGGTAAAGCTTTTACTTTTTTTTTTTCCTCAGTGGTGTTCCAGGCTGCTTTTAGCACTTTAAACTTGTGCCTGTACGTTATTGGCATAAGGTAACCTGCTGCAAAACAGAATTATATCAGTAGAATTTTATGGATAAAACTGCAAAGGTACAGTTAATTAAGTTCTTACTTGTGTATGCAGACCTGTCCATATTTTTACCCTTCAGTCATCAGCTGTTAATTCACAAGATTACTGCATTACTTGCCAAAATCTTAAATCAACGAAGGATTTCTTTTTTGTAAAACCAAACTCTTTAAAATTCCAGTTCTCTGAGACTGGAAGATGGCTTGTGCTCTCTGAGTCCTGTCTGTCTTATGATGCAATGCTGCAGATTTTGTAAGGAAATACATTCCTTCCTGAAAGTCATGGTCTAAGAACTGCCTTTCTGTATCAATATTTAGATTAATTTTGTTGACTTTGCCAGGCCTTCTCTAAAAGGCTGTTTAAATTTGTTTAATTTAAATTACTTTTGTTGAACTTGGTAGTAAGCCAGGCTGGACTAAGCTCAGTATTTGAATGCCTTTGTTGGAAGTTAAAGTGGAAATTTGAAAAACATAAACCACCAAAAAAAATAAAGCCAAACCCTCTGCTATTGTCGTATTAGCTCTAATAAATGGTTGTTTTGTTCCAAATAAGTTGAGGTTGCTGTTTATAGTTTAGCAGTAACTTTGTGGTGTGAAAACTACCCCATTTAGTGTGGTAATGTTTCCTTTGAAGTATTAGCAAGACAATGTGTCAACATGACTCTTAATTTGACTTAATTTGAAGATTTTTCAGGGTGCTTTTCACATGTTCATAGGAATTAAAAAAATCCCAAACCCGACAAAAAAAAATTCATAAACATGCACCCACACCCTCTTAATAAAATCTAATCCTGTGGATTAGTGGATAACAAAGGAAAAAAACCAGGGAATCACAAAATAACTTGAGTTGGAAGGGAACATAAAGATCACCTAGTTCCGACCGTCCTGCCGTGGGCAGGGATGCCATGATCTAGATTAGTTTGCTCAGAGCCCCATCAAACCTGGCCTTGAATGCTTCCAGGGGTGGGACATCCACAGCTTCTCTGGGCAACCTGTTCCAGTGCCTCACCACCCTCAAAGTAAAGAATTTCTTATTATCTAATATAACTCTGCTCTCTTTCAGTTTAAAGCCATTGCCCGTTGTCCTGTCACTACATACCCTTGTAAAAAGTCCCTGTCCATCTTTCTTGTAGGCTCTCTTCAGGTACTGGAAGGCTGCAATTAGGTCACCCTAAGCCTTCTGTTTTCCAGGATGAACAATCCTAATTCTCTCAGCCTTTCCTGGTAGGAGAGGTGCTCCATCTCTCTAGTTGTCTTGGTGGCCTCCTCTGGACTCACTCCAATGGGTCCATGTCCTTCCTGTGCAGAGGACCCCAGAGCTGGATGCAGTGTTCCAGGTGCGGTCTCACCAGAGCAGAGCAGAGGGGCAGAATCCTCTCCCTCAACCTGCTGGCCATGCTGCTTTGGATGCAGCCCCGGGACACATTTGGTTTCTGGGCTGCCAGTGCACATTGCTATGTCCAGCCGTTCATCCACAAGAACCCTGAAGTCCTTCTTTCAGGGCTGCTCTTGATCAGTTCATCCCCCAGAATACTTTATATGGGACAAGATCAACAGGGATTTAGTGGAAGGGTATGTGAGAAACTCAGTTTTGTTTTATGGAGGTTTTGTTTATTTGTTCGTGTTTTTTGTTGTGTTGGGGTTTTTTTTGTCTGAAGGAAGCTTCCGTGGATAAGCAGATGTGCCAGTTTGTAAGAGTTGTGTTGTTAGTAGTACTGTTGAAGAGGTTTGCTGATATCTGTAGAGTACCTTCATGTATCAATTACCTCCAAATGGTCACCTTGCATAACACCTGTGTAGGCCATTTGGCTTTATAGATAAGCTGTTGTAACATTGTGGGCTTTTTTCCAAAAAAGAAGTGGTCTTGGTTCTACTTGCTTTTCCTGTGTTATGTGTAACAGTTGTTAGGTGCAGAGTGAATAAAGTCAGAAGATGAGTTTACAGCTATACAACTATGAAGGCAGAGTGGAACAAAGCCAGCAGTGGGGCTACCTCTCATGAAATACTGTAATTATACCATAGAGGATGTACTGCCTCCACGTTCAGAAGGAAGGCTTTGCACTTGCTATGCTGTGTTAGTGTGATCTTTCTGTGCCAGCTAGAATGGACCTGGCTGAACCTAATCCAGTGAATGGGGAAGTTTTCAGTCAAATGGGCTTCCTGGTCCTGGTTCATGGTGCAGCTTCAGCTCTGGTGCGGGGAACCAGTTTGGGGTTTTTTTCTCATTTTTTCCTTTTGCAGGCTTCAGGTGGAGATGCAGGCTATGGCTGACATTACACAGGGCAGGCTGACCTGATTAAGTGGCTGTCTCCTTATGTAGCTCTGGCACGTAGCCAGCGCTCCTGTGAGTAGACTCCGCTTGCAGACAGCCCCCTTGTCTTTCCTTCTCCTTCCTTTCCCAGTTGGTTGTGGGACTAATGAGCTAAGTCAGCTCACCTGTAGCTGATGGGGCAGGTTCTGGAGATACCACGATAAAAGAAGCAGAAGCCAAGGCCTAAAAGTGGGACTATGCCTTTGGTGGCCCAAACTGTAAAAATGATTTGTCAATCATCTGAAAATTTGTCCTAGTGATTCTGTTTCCTCATGTTTCCTCCCACTGTAGCACATGCTTACAAGAAAAGGTAGTGAGAGCATTGATTTTAAATTAATTGCACGGGCATGCCTACAAATGCATCTCTCTGTATTGCTCTGTGCCTTTTAATTACTCCCTTATGCTTTTGCAAGCATCTAATTTTCCCTTGCCTGCCTGCAGGTCCAGCTGCTTCAGTTTCCTGTTGTTACTTGTCTCATATATCTGCACTGTCTAAATCTTGATCTCTTGCGAATTTAAAAACAGTATCTAACTGGGTGTGAAGGGTCGCATAAATATTCTTCAGTTCATTGATAAAGAGAATCTTACTCCTTTAAGTCTGCCAACTTCTACCCTCTTGAACAATGTGGTTTATAGAACAGGAATCTAAGAACAGTTCATTCAGCTTGCCGTCTTCATTGAGCTTTTCCTGTATGAAGCACTGAGCACAGTAGCATCATTTGTTTCACAAATGTGTTTGGATTCCTTGGCTTAATTTATTATCTATAAAGCATTGCAGAAAACTGCTCTAAAGTATAAAGAAATCTTGGGTGGTTCTCCAACTTATTTGAGCATTAACTCAGGCATGTTTAATCATAGAGGGATTGTTAAGTGCATTCTATTTTATGTGTAGGAGTTTATTAAACAACTTTGGCATAGGCTATGCTGAATTCTTAATTAGTATATGATTAGTTTGATAATGGAAATGAGGACTAGTTTCCATTTTAAGGTATAGAGCACCTGTAAGCTCAACGTGATGACCTGAGCTAAAATCCTTAGTTGACTTTGGGGTGTATTGAAATCATTCAGTACTGAAGCAGTATGACTACAGGGAGAGATTAAATTTCTTCTTCTTTTCCAGTTAGCTTTCTGCTGTATTAACTTCTTGAGCTTTCCTAAAAAGTCATATTGACCTTCCTGTATTTGTCTTTACTGTGTGCTGTGGTTTAACCTCAGGCAGCCACTTGCTCGCTCCCCTGCCAGTGGGACTAGGGAAACAATTGGAAGGGTAAAAGCTGGAAAACTCGTGGGTTGAGGTAAGGACAGTTCAATAGGGAAAGCAAAAGCCACACACACAAGCAAAGCAAAACAAGGAATTATTTCACTGTATCCCATTGATAGGCAGGTGTTCAGCCATCTCCAGGGCCGGTAGCTGGCTGAATATCCGATGTGATGGCAGGGCCCCGTCACGTGTAATGGTTACTTGGGAAGATAAATGCCATCACTCCATCTCCTTCTTCCTCCTTCTTCCATTTTTATATACTGAGGATCATGTCATATGGTACAGAATACACCTTTGGTCACCTGTCCCGGCTGTATCTGCCACCCACCTCCCACGCACCCCCAATTTCCTCACCAGCGTGGCAGCACAAAAAGCGGAAAAGGTCTTGGCTATGTGTAAACACTCCTCAGAAATAACAAAAACATCTCTGTATTATCAACCCTGTGTTCATGACAAATCCAAAACACAGCCCCATACCAGCTACTGCGAAGAAAATTAACTCTTCCCCAGCCAAAACCAGCACACTGATAAAAGAACAAAAAGTAAAGTTCACAGTAACTTCTGCTGTCATAACTAGTTAATGTACCTGTACCTCTAAAGTATCTAGAACATACTTGTGTAACTTCATTAGTTTAACAGGTTGATTTAATCTGGAAAGACCCCTGTGTTAAGACACATTCCATACATAATAATTAGAAGAATCATTATTCATTCCATACATACAGAGTCAAACTGGTTTAACAGTGCCAGCAGGGTAAGTTAAACTACTAAAATTTTACAAACATTGTTTTTGTACCAGTAAAACTGGTCAGGGGTATGACACTTTTTTCCAAAGTAAAGTGAAGATCTTTGGAATGGACATAATTTTCTCATGTTGTATCTTCATGTTGATGTGGTTTGTTCTTACTCATTTAAAGGGTATTACATCAGAATCAAGGCACTTGATAGTGGGGCAGCTATACCAACAGTGTAATATAATAAAATGAGAGATGTTACCATTTATATCAAATTGAGCATCCAAACACAAAGAAATATACTTCCTGCTACTACTTCTGAAGTCCTTAGTCTACACTGGTATAATATTTAAAAATACTATTAATAGCAACCTCCTACTAGGACAATTAAAGTTGTATAACTTGTCCCTGGAGAAGGGTAAGTTAAACAGTGATGTCTTCTGGGTATAACTTAACTGTACTAATGGAGTGGTTAGTGCTTCTGACTACTGACCCTCAAAACTGCTGTCTGCTCTCATGGGAATGTTTCCTGACCCATTTCAGTTGAAGTAAGCCTGAAATACTTTGAAAAGTAAGTATTTCATAAGATACATTGACTAAAACATTGAGAAAATTCTGGCACACAAAAGCTGAGGAAGAAGTAGAGAGGAGGGCTTTAATTGGTGCAAACTAAAGAAAGTTTTCCACTGCCATGGTGGCCTACAGAGTGCTTATCTAAAGTAGCAGTGGGACACCATTGGACTTGATGCCAGATTCACCACCACCCAGCTTACACTAACTGAGGATAGTGATGCATTTAAAAATGGTTCTGAGTCTTGCCAAGAAGGCTCAGTGCCTCATTCACTAGGGGCATAAACTAACAATGTGTAACTTACAGGCAAAAATATTTTGGTAGCATTTTGAGTCTGAAGATTAAAGAGAAAAGCAGTAAATGCATTTTAATGCATTTAAGAGGAAGTCTAATGCCTGCTTTCTGTCAAAATGCCTGCTTTTAGATGCTGCTTCCAGTGGATGGAGGGATTGAGCTTTTGTAAGGAAAAGAGGCGGATCTATAAAATTCTCTCTATTATTTTTTTCAAATGTTTTTGCAGTAGCTTCATTTTTTATTTAATTCCATGGCAAGTAATGCTGTGAAACACTCAAGAAATAAATTTGAGAATAAGTGTAGTGATCATCCTTGTAAAGCAGGTCTAATCAGTGTGAGTACAGATGCTTATATTTGTGTTACTCTGTACCTAGAGCAACAGAAGCAGNAGCCATCTCCAGGGCCGGTAGCTGGCTGAATATCCGATGTGATGGCAGGGCCCCGTCACGTGTAATGGTTACTTGGGAAGATAAATGCCATCACTCCATCTCCTTCTTCCTCCTTCTTCCATTTTTATATACTGAGGATCATGTCATATGGTACAGAATACACCTTTGGTCACCTGTCCCGGCTGTATCTGCCACCCACCTCCCACGCACCCCCAATTTCCTCACCAGCGTGGCAGCACAAAAAGCGGAAAAGGTCTTGGCTATGTGTAAACACTCCTCAGAAATAACAAAAACATCTCTGTATTATCAACCCTGTGTTCATGACAAATCCAAAACACAGCCCCATACCAGCTACTGCGAAGAAAATTAACTCTTCCCCAGCCAAAACCAGCACACTGATAAAAGAACAAAAAGTAAAGTTCACAGTAACTTCTGCTGTCATAACTAGTTAATGTACCTGTACCTCTAAAGTATCTAGAACATACTTGTGTAACTTCATTAGTTTAACAGGTTGATTTAATCTGGAAAGACCCCTGTGTTAAGACACATTCCATACATAATAATTAGAAGAATCATTATTCATTCCATACATACAGAGTCAAACTGGTTTAACAGTGCCAGCAGGGTAAGTTAAACTACTAAAATTTTACAAACATTGTTTTTGTACCAGTAAAACTGGTCAGGGGTATGACACTTTTTTCCAAAGTAAAGTGAAGATCTTTGGAATGGACATAATTTTCTCATGTTGTATCTTCATGTTGATGTGGTTTGTTCTTACTCATTTAAAGGGTATTACATCAGAATCAAGGCACTTGATAGTGGGGCAGCTATACCAACAGTGTAATATAATAAAATGAGAGATGTTACCATTTATATCAAATTGAGCATCCAAACACAAAGAAATATACTTCCTGCTACTACTTCTGAAGTCCTTAGTCTACACTGGTATAATATTTAAAAATACTATTAATAGCAACCTCCTACTAGGACAATTNTGTATTATCAACCCTGTGTTCATGACAAATCCAAAACACAGCCCCATACCAGCTACTGCGAAGAAAATTAACTCTTCCCCAGCCAAAACCAGCACACTGATAAAAGAACAAAAAGTAAAGTTCACAGTAACTTCTGCTGTCATAACTAGTTAATGTACCTGTACCTCTAAAGTATCTAGAACATACTTGTGTAACTTCATTAGTTTAACAGGTTGATTTAATCTGGAAAGACCCCTGTGTTAAGACACATTCCATACATAATAATTAGAAGAATCATTATTCATTCCATACATACAGAGTCAAACTGGTTTAACAGTGCCAGCAGGGTAAGTTAAACTACTAAAATTTTACAAACATTGTTTTTGTACCAGTAAAACTGGTCAGGGGTATGACACTTTTTTCCAAAGTAAAGTGAAGATCTTTGGAATGGACATAATTTTCTCATGTTGTATCTTCATGTTGATGTGGTTTGTTCTTACTCATTTAAAGGGTATTACATCAGAATCAAGGCACTTGATAGTGGGGCAGCTATACCAACAGTGTAATATAATAAAATGAGAGATGTTACCATTTATATCAAATTGAGCATCCAAACACAAAGAAATATACTTCCTGCTACTACTTCTGAAGTCCTTAGTCTACACTGGTATAATATTTAAAAATACTATTAATAGCAACCTCCTACTAGGACAATTAAAGTTGTATAACTTGTCCCTGGAGAAGGGTAAGTTAAACAGTGATGTCTTCTGGGTATAACTTAACTGTACTAATGGAGTGGTTAGTGCTTCTGACTACTGACCCTCAAAACTGCTGTCTGCTCTCATGGGAATGTTTCCTGACCCATTTCAGTTGAAGTAAGCCTGAAATACTTTGAAAAGTAAGTATTTCATAAGATACATTGACTAAAACATTGAGAAAATTCTGGCACACAAAAGCTGAGGAAGAAGTAGAGAGGAGGGCTTTAATTGGTGCAAACTAAAGAAAGTTTTCCACTGCCATGGTGGCCTACAGAGTGCTTATCTAAAGTAGCAGTGGGACACCATTGGACTTGATGCCAGATTCACCACCACCCAGCTTACACTAACTGAGGATAGTGATGCATTTAAAAATGGTTCTGAGTCTTGCCAAGAAGGCTCAGTGCCTCATTCACTAGGGGCATAAACTAACAATGTGTAACTTACAGGCAAAAATATTTTGGTAGCATTTTGAGTCTGAAGATTGAAGAGAAAAGCAGTAAATGCATTTTAATGCATTTAAGAGGAAGTCTAATGCCTGCTTTCTGTCAAAATGCCTGCTTTTAGATGCTGCTTCCAGTGGATGGAGGGATTGAGCTTTTGTAAGGAAAAGAGGCGGATCTATAAAATTCTCTCTATTATTTTTTTCAAATGTTTTTGCAGTAGCTTCATTTTTTATTTAATTCCATGGCAAGTAATGCTGTGAAACACTCAAGAAATAAATTTGAGAATAAGTGTAGTGATCATCCTTGTAAAGCAGGTCTAATCAGTGTGAGTACAGATGCTTATATTTGTGTTACTCTGTACCTAGAGCAACAGAAGCAGAATGTTTCTGTGCTGGGGTATCTTCTTTTCCCTGGCCCCAGAAATTTACCACTAATAAGAAAATACACAGAGGGATCGCCACAAGCTAAGGGAATACAAGGGTGCCAAACTAGAATGGATTGTACATTTGCAGAGGCAGCAATCTAATCATGTTGACAGTCTTAATGTTATTAATTTGACATAGTTGTCAGCAACACATCTTTTTTAAGGAAATTTTTAGAAAGGTTGTGTTTGTTTAGTAGTTTTACAGTGTTTCAGATCTTAATGGTAGACCTGCAAAAAGTTGTAGAAGGAAGTAAGAACTTAAGCTGTGACAGTATCATTAGCTAAATGGCCATGGGACAAAGCACTTCTTACCACTTCATTTTTCAGAAATTTTGTGGCTAAAGTAAAGGCAAGGATCTTAATTTGATGTGAAAAAGGGAAACCAGTAGAGCAATTGAGCAATACTTGTTATAAGCAGCTATAGGCTTGCTGGTTGAAACAGCAGCAGTTGAAAATAATTTTTGCAAAATTAAACCTCCTCTGGCGCAACTTCACTCCTTTCAGATGCTTGTGGAGAGCAATAAATTCCCCCTGTGCCTCCTTTTCTCCAGGCTGAACACCCCCATGTCCCTCAGCTACTCCTCATCAGACTTGTGCTCCAGACCTTTCACCTGCTCCCTTGCCCTTCTCTGGACACTCCAGCACCTCAGTCTTTCTTGTAGTGAGGGTCCCAGAACTGAACGTGGCATTTGAGGCATGGCCTCACCAGTGCCGAGTTCAGGGGGACAATCACTGCCCTGGTCCTGCTGGCCACACTATTGCTGACACAGGCCAGGAGGCCATCAGCCATCTTGGCCACCTGGGCACACGCTGGCTCTTGTTCAGGTGCTGTTGACCAGCACCCCCAGGCCTCAGCCCTTTGATCCAGCCTGTCCAGATCCCTGTGCAGAGCCTTCCTACCTTGCAGCAGTTCGGCGCTCCTGCCCAGCCTAGCATCGTCTGCCAACTTACCGAGGGTGCCCTCAATCCCCTCATCCAGATCATTGATAAAGATACTAGACAGGGCTGACTCCAGTACTGAGCCCTGGGGAACACCACTGGTGAGTGGCCACCAACTGGATGTAGCTCCATTCACCACCTCTCTGGACCCAGCCAGCCATTTTTCTACCCAGGGAACAGCACACCTGTTCAGACCATGGGCTGCTGGTTTGTCCAGGAGGATGCTGTGGGAGACAGTGTCAGAGGCTTTCCTAAACTCTGGGTAGCCCACATCCATGGCCTTTCCTCATCCCCCAAGTCATTTTCTTTGCTGGGAAATGAAGGTCTAAGGTGTTCAGGGAACGTTTGTCAGTTTCAGGTAGCTTTGAGTTTAGAATATATTTATCATTTCATGTGAAACAATTCAGCTGCTGAGAATGTTGGCAGGAGTAACTCAGGAAAAGAAGCTTTGAAAAACATGAAAAATGTGCTAAATTTTAAAATTTACATAATAGAAGAAAAACAGCTGAAGCTTTTTTTTTCTGTTTAATTCCTTGCAGGGATGTCTAAAGAGTGATTAAGCATACCTGATGTGAAGTCTAACACAGATACCCTAGGTAAGCAAAATATGAGCTATAACACCTTTTACAGCTGTCCCAAAGTTAGCTGAGAATTTGTAGATCGTTCTCCTTGACCTGTCCTGCTCCGCTGTCCCCAGAGCAAGATGCACAGCTTAACACATAGCTGCTCCTCAGAGAGGTGACCTTGCTTCTTCACTTGACTGGCTGTGGGCTCCTCTGACTCCAGCGTGAGCTGCATCCAGCAGCTGGCTGGACCCAAAGCAAAGGGTGTGGTTTCATGGTGCAGTTCAACTGAATTATCAGCTTCCCACCAACAACAGCAGAAATGGAGCTTCGCCTCCTGCTTAAATCTTCCTTCTTTTCTTCCCTCTCTTGACTTAGAACAACATGTTCTCCCTTTTGTCTGCGACAGAATGAATCTGACTGCAAAAGAAATCAGTTCAGTGTGCTTACCTAGATGATTGGTGCGTTTCTGCCAGCTGAGTTTTCTGTCCCTTTAGTGAGTTAAATTTTCTACTGTGTGGTCAAGACCATCCAGCTTGGTCAGGGCGAGCAGGCCCTCCTTCCTGGGGGTGAGCTGTAAATTCTGTTCAAACTGCTTTTGAAGCTATTCCTTGACTTTGCAAGTAAGAAAGAGGTTTCTGCTAGTTCAGTTGCTTGAACTGACTTCTCAGGGTATTCTGTGTATGCCAGCACATGAAAAGATGGAATTATAAACCAAAGATGGAAATTGGGATAGGAGTGCCTATTGCAGCCCTCCATTTCAGTAGTTGATCTGCAACATGAAATGCTGCCTGAAAGTTTATAATTGAAATATTGAAAGAGATTTTTTTCACTGTTATACATGCTCTTCAGAGCAAAGTTGCATGGTTTATTGGAGGTGATTTCAATTAAGATATTTTAGTACAGAGTACTGGTGTTACAAATACTGGGTTTTACAGTGCCCTTTGGTTTAGGGATCACTGAGTTTAAATAAAGCAACAACACACAAGAGAACCTACTTCTGAATGTTTATGCAAATTGAAAGTGCAGGTGTCAAAATATAAAACACTGCGTGACTAATAGTAAATTCTTGTCAATAATAGTGAGTACATTCCTTTTCCATTGTGTACATGCCTCATGTGCTCAAATTCAGATGATTTGTCTAGCCTTAACAGCTGGTTCTGCATCCATAGGTTGAATCTCCTTGTGCTTGTTCCAGATAGCATGAAAAAGTAGGACAGGTTCAAACTTTTCTCCAGGTTCCTCTTCATCATAAGAGTTCAGTCTCATTTGTGTACTTGAGGTCCTGTGTTCATGCAAATGTAGTTCAAATGAGTCTCTTCTAGAGAAGTTTCAAAAATTCACTGCTAGTGGTTTATGCCTCTCTGAGAGCTAATTTTCCTTGGACTGGTGCATCATAGTTGACTACATACATATATATTCCTTCACTACTTTACTCCAAGGCAAAATATGTCAGTTTAAATCGCTTCCAGTTTTCAAGCTAAGTTGTTTTACTACTACATCTTGACTGTAAGGGCAGTCACGTCTGATTTAGGAGAACTAACTAGCTGGTGCAAATTAATTCCTCAAAGCCATTTTTTTGTTATTTTGTAATGAAGTAGCACTCATTTCTGGCCCTGTGTATATAAATAGTGCAATATTTTGTTACTAGTATTTTATTTGAAAGAAGAAAACATGGATAAGACACATTGCTTGCCTTGAAAATTCCAAGTGCTCTTTGAATAGTGATTGTGTTGCAGCTCACTGGATGCAGAAGTGGGCTACTAGAGTGCTATGGAAGGGTGCTGATACTGGATCTTCCTAGGAGATAATGCTTTTCAGCATAAGCTTTGGTATCATATCTCCGTATGCATGCCTGTCATCTTTTGTCCTAATTTAACTAATAATGCAGCATGCTAGTGAGTGATTAAGAATGGTGTACAGTGCCCAAATATTTCTGTATTTCCCCTTTCACACATTAATTAGGCTTTAGTATACCATTGGGCACTCCTCCAAGGCCTGCAGTTCTTGCTGTAGTCGAAAAAGATTTCTCTTTCCAATTTTAAGAGCAGAATTAGCTTGAGTTAAATTTGAGTTAAAAATGAGTTAAATGTTCTATTTGCGTGGCTCATTGGGGAGGTTGAGAGATTCAGTGAGGAGGAGGTAATTCCTAAGAGTTCCAGAAAAGTTAGAATGAAAACTAGTATTATTGTAAGAGTACTGTCTTTGTTCATACAAGAAGTAGGTATTGCAGTGGTTTTAATTAGCTTTTGTCAATAAAATTGTTTATATGGTGCTTCATAATTTGTGAATGTTCCTTTAAAGTACTGTCTAGTGAATATTTGTATATCAGTAATATAACATATGCCTTGCCAAATAAACAAGGCATGCATCTGAATCCTTTATACCGCATTAATGTAGTAGGGTCTGTTAAATCCCACAAAGTTCTTACGAAGATTTGGGCTTATGCTGTAACTACGGTGTTGATAACAAAACAGCATCTTTTTTTTAAACACATATTTTCCGTGTCCCAAGTACTGCCTCTTGTTAGTTATGAAATTGACCTACAAGCACTCTTGTTAATACTAAAAAATCTGTATCAGTTCAGAAGAGGTTAGATTTGCCCCTCTTTATTTACTTTAACAAAACTGACTGTTCCAGTTTTTTAAGATGTTAAATGTGTCCTTACTGATGTCATGGTCAGTAAAAGACTTCTGTTCTCACTGTGATTTTACTATATTGTTGCTTGTTGGAAAAGCAGAAGAGGAAAAATACGAAGTCTCTGTCTGAGTTACTTGAATAAAGCAATAGAAAGTTTTCAAATAGCAAATTAATTATTTTTATAGTATAATCAAACTTTAAATTCTGCAGGGATGTCATCTTCGTAAAACTGAACGCACTTATGTGAACTATATTTTCCCCAAGATATTTTTACTTTTGAAACTACAGATGTTAAGCATCTTCTTTCCTTTCTTTGACAGGAAATTCTGGTGATTAAAGATCATGGCAACCATAGAGGAACTGGCCCATCAAATTTTTGAACAGCAAATGGGAGAGGTACATAAATTTTGAGTCCTATTTAAGAGAAATTAAATAGTAAAATGTACAGACTGATATGTAAAAACCAAAATCACAAGAGAAAATTTTTAGTACAGATAAGACTTCTGGACACTTCCCTTGGAAGGCAGAAAAACTTACTATGTCCATTTTAAAGTTATGCTGCAAAGTCTTTTTTGCCAAAGGTCACCCCACAGAAATTAAGAAAAATCTAGCGATGTTTCCAGTCAGTCACTAGCTGTTCAGCTCTGCTGTTTGGGCCTATAGTGGTTTTCAGAGAGCCATCTGGTCGTGTAATTGCTTTACTCACTTTTAGTTAAAAAAGTCAGGACACAGCTTTTACTTTACAACTCTGCAATTCATTTGTCATTTTTGTTTTCACTATTAAAGTTTTACCATGTTCTTCACTTTCAGATATATGTGCTTGCTATGTATCAAAAGAAGGATTGACCTCCTGTTTCTGCAGATTTCTGGTTTTCATTCTCTGTTACCTGTGTGCAGAATCTGTGTACTGCAGCCAGAGAACTGCCAGAGATGCACAGATAGTTTGAGAGTGTGGATATGAGTATACATAGTTATCTAGAAAGTTTCAGCATAGCACAGACTATTTAAAATTAGCACCACTTTAAATTAGATTGAGGCAGTAATTTATTTATCTTAAATAAATGTTATTTTTTAGCTTGAAATATCCATTCTTGGATTCTTGTCTAGACACAGACTTCTCAGGTAATTTTATTTCCTCTCAGCCTTGACTTCAGATGGAAAGGCTGGTGTGGGGAATGGGGTGGTTAATTCTTTTCTGAATAAATTCTCACAGCTTTTATTTTTGTAGCATCTGAGTGTTGCTAAGGCTATCTCAGAAGGACATAAGTGATTTATGGGATGTAAGATGTTTTCTTTTTATTACTTGTCCTCTTTATTAGGTGAGAATGCATATTTAATGCAGTTTTGTTTTGGGACTACAATTCTTTGTTGAGGTCTAAATAGGGCTGTATTTCCTGTTTAAATTTGTTTCTTTTTGACAGTACAGGGCTAATCAAAGCTAGCTGAAGTGTGCATTCCACTCAGAGGATGGTGTGATGATGGTGTTTAGCCTCTGTGGGGCTTGTTTCTCAATTTCATAATGTGATTCCAGGAGGCACTGAGCTGACTTAATACCTCAGTAACATGGGAGAGAGAGGGTCCTTTTTCTGTTTCTTTCCTTATGAATTTTCCCACCAACAGCAAGCTAATAACCCAGCCAAAACAAGTGGAAGGTTTTCTGATGGATTAGCATTGATTGGGGTCTGAGAAGGCTCCAATGAGTACCAGAGCCAGCACAAAGGAGATGTCTGGTAGCCAAAGGAAGGCAGGGGAGAAAACAAATGAAGTGAAGGTGCAGTGCTGCAGAGAGCTGTTGGCTGTTCCTGTTCATGGTGAAATCACAGCTCTACAGTTTTCAAGGCTGTTGTTTTGTCAGCAGTGTAGATTAGGATTTGTCCTTTAGCAAAGTTTTACTGTGTCTGAGATGGTCACACCGTATTTGGCAGCAGTGCCGCTTAAGCATTCCCCAGTCCTCACTTAGCCACTTATTCTCACGCTATGCTCCTCTTGCTCATGTAAGCTCTGTGTGTCATTATGTGGTGGACAAAACTAGGAAAAAAAAACGAATTAGGGCATAGTGGAGGAAGGGCATCTCCCTCTTGGTTGTGATCGGTGGCCTTATTTTGTACAGGGTGCAGCCCAACCAGGCACATGGTTGGAAGGACCGAAAAGCATCCCCGAGGACAGTGCAAGCTGGGACTCCTTTAGCCAAAATTACTGCCAAAGGTGCATGAATGTGCTGCCTCAAAGGTGGAATCAGCAAGGAAAGCAATCTCACAGGGGCCTTCATGCAATAACTTACATTCCTGCCTACCGACAGGCTGTAATTGCTTGGTGGCATTCCTAATCACTGTAAGCACTGAAAAATCATAGTTTAAGATCTAGAGAACTTCAGCAGTATTTTTGCTAGCATTTTTAATTCTCTTGAATATTGAAGTAGTTTTAATTGAATTTACAAGAAAAATTTACATGAGTAGAACCTGAAAGGAAAAAGACCTGAAAGGAAAAGGTGTTCCAGTATGGAGGAGAATGGAAAATGCTTCTGTGTCTCATCAAAATAATGGTCAGAAGTGTTTTGTGACATAGAGTTTGATTTCTTTATAATATTAATTATTGTTCATGAAAGATTTTAAATCATAAAATTATCACAACAATTTTACAATGGTATTCACGAACGTATTTTTGTTAATTTAGGACCTTTTGCATAAAAGCAAAACATTAAAGCAAAATATAACCCTGTCTATATGGGGCATTGTGCAGTGATTATCATTTCTCAGATTCTGCCATCTGCTAGTCATCTTTTGCTCAGTGCGAGATAATTCCTATTTCTATATCAAGATCACATTTCTTGATTCATGTGGGGAAGCTACCTGCCAAGAGCCTGTAGCATTCTTCTTTCTTTAATCTATGTCTGGGTACACTAAGTGTATGGTGATTCATTTCCAGAGTCCTGCTAGTTTACTGTAACAGAGGAAAGCTACAGAGTTGTTGAAACAGTCTGTCACACACATACAAAATACAATTTTTAACAAATTTTGCAGTTACTCTTACCAGTATTCTTTTAACTGCAATAAAAACTTGTATTCTGCATAGAAGTAAAACTGTCAAGCTGATATTTTGTGGGGTCAAAGAGCAGTTTTACCTTACACAACATGTGGATCATAACATTTTAAGGGAGCAAATGTAAAGCAATTCTGTAATATGTAGCTTATTTTGTAAAGCAAAGATAAATGCACATAAAACTTTAATCACTTCTGAATCACCACGTGTACCTGTCATTTTGAATGGCTGATGCAGAATTTTAGTGCTTGAAAGTACCTCCCTTGAACTGAAAATGCTGCTGTGTAATGAGCAGGTTTTTGTCCTTTACTTAAGCAAAGAAGTGGATGAATTGTTTAAAAGTACTTGTACTCAGAAAAATCTGTTCTTTTTAAAAAGCATTATCCAGAAATGGCTTGGGCAGTAGTGTGACAAGCATTTATTTTGGTGGTGCTGGCAGCTTAAGCAATCTCCCCAGCAACTTAACCTCACTGAGTTGATCTGATGCATTTGCTTCTGAGCATTGTGGAGATCTGGACTGAAGGTTTGATCTGTGCTAAGAATAGCCTTTGTTTGTCAGTCTTTTTGCTGGGCTGCATTTCAACCTGCATCAGTGTCCTGTTCCAGATCATAGAGTGACTAACCAGCTAGTTCTACCTACCAAACTGAGGGGAGAAGAGCAAGTAAATCATGAGGCTGCTACCAAAAGTAACACGTTTTTGGGCAAAATTTCAAAATCAACATAGGCTGATGGGAGCTTGTATTTCTGCTGTAAGTGGAAGTCTTACCCACTGCCCTGTCCCCCTCTCATGCTGACTCTAGCTGCATGTTCTGGCCTGCTTTTGTCTGCTGGTACTAGCATTTAGATGATGGTATGGTTGCAAGATCAGGAATCTGATCCAGGAGGAACAAAAAACCCTCACAACCTGTTATGAAACAGTACCTTTACTGCAATATACATATATATTTTCTATATTAATTGGGAGGAGCAGAGGGGGAATCAGGTGTAGAGGAGTATTTGTATAATGGTGTAAATACTGAGAATTACTATGAATATGGATTTGCAGGATGTTGCAGGCAGTTTGTGAACTGCAGAAATGTTTTGGAGTTTCCTGGGAATTTAAGACAAAAATTTCAATTTGAAGGTGTCTGTAAACTCTGTAAAGACAAATTCTCTTTGTGCTGCAAAAAATCTGACCTTTCTGATCAAGCTGCGACAAATGGCAGTTCTCCTTAATTTTTATTGACAAGTAATGTAGTGTATAATACCTTCCCCCATATGCTGTTGCCTGTAGGATGTGAAGAATTTTAAAAATATTGATAATTGTTAAAACACTTCCATGAATATCTAAGAGCATTCACACAGAGACTTTAATATATGATACACTGCTTGCCAACTTCATGCACTTTATTAATTTTGTCTACCTTTGTTAATAGTTCCCCAGTATAGAATTCTTTAACAGAAAAACAGAATTGAAACTTCCAGTTGCTGTGTTTCCATGCAAGAAAACCTTCTGTCACTTCTGGCGAGCCATTAAAGTACATTTAGTGCAAACATAGCCCAGCTGTGATGATAGGTGTTGTGTCTCATGAACATCAACAGTGGTAAATATTCAGTTAGATTGACATACATAGACTTGTCAACAATTAATTGCTTTACTTAAAGTGTTTGTAAATTTCCCATTGGAAGGTATTTCAAAATGGGTTTAAAGCAGAATTTTCTAATTGGAAAAATTAAGGTGTTGAATTAGATTACAAGCATTTGCATTCTTTATAGGATAAGAGTGTCAGACTTTCCATGGCCTTGTTCAGAGAAATTAGAAGTTGATGAAACCTTAAGGTTTAATCCATTAAGGCAGTGGATCCATTAAAATAGTATATCCATTGTCAGTCCATTACATTTGCTTCTTCTTTCTAGGTTACACATTCCCGGGAAGCTGTTTCACAAACACTAATGGATGGGACACCACAACGAATACAGATTGTCCCTGCAGATTCAGGCCTCTCTTTATCCCAACGTATACAGGTATGCTTCAGCTGATGCATTTTAAAAGCAGAGATGAACTATTTGCTTCTGCCAGTTTTCACATGCAGTTCTTTTTTGTTCGCATCATGTTACCTGCTTTAATGTAAATATTCAGCCTTGGATGGCAGAGACCCTTTCTATAGAAACAGGAATAAAACATCATTCCAATCTTCCCTTTCTTTTTTCCTTTTCTTCCTCGTAAGAATTTTAACATTACAAAAACATTAAATCACAGAAAAATACTTTTTGCAACACTGTAATGAAACTATTCCTTGGAAGCTAGATATTTTGTAGATCTGGTAGTTCAACTAAGTTGGAGGATTTCTACATTTTGGAGCAGAGTCAGGGAGTGAAATACTGCATTGTATCTTTGAAGTCAAGAAAAAGTGCAGGGAAGCTTAATGTCTGAGAAGGATACTGGTTTTTGGTTGTCCCAGCCCATGTTGTATGTTTTGGTATTATAATCCATAGCCTGCCCAGGTAATAATCTCCAGTTGAAGTGAGGGTATGAAGTTTTTGGCAATGTAGGTACTTAAATCAACATAGAAATGTGTATATGGAGACTAGGAAGATTCAGGGAATGAAATTTTATATTTTATGCCTTAAAAGTCAGTGCAAGTCCTTGGAAACATTTTATTTTTAATTGTCATCTTAGAGAAAAATATCAACTGCAGAATAAATGTAAAAAATATCCCCAGATATATGTCATCCATACAAAACCACACATTTAAGTGAGCCAGCTGCTAGTATGATCTTGGCTGCTTTTTCTTTTACTGGCTTCACTCCGAAACATTGTCCTCTGTTTTTTTCCTGTTTTGGTGCATTATGTTCAAGCTGTCAACCTTCCAAGGCTCTTCACAACTACCTGCCATACATGATGGGGTTTTTTAAGATTTATTACCCCCCACCTGTGGTCTAGTTGTGGTATCTGTCTTATCTATCCAGTAGGTCTTCATTCTTCCAGCTACCTCCACTCCATTTCTACACTTTGTGTACAGCTGTACCTTTTATTAACTAATTTGTGTTCATCAATTAACCACCATCTTTTTCCCTTTGATTTTCATCATCAATACCTGTACTATAATATCCCTTTGGTGTGAAGCCATTAGATATAATTTCAGCATCAGAATGTGAGACAATGACATGCAAGCCCATGAGCCTTTACTGTTAGACAGTGCTGTTGGTTAACAGCTAGTGGCAGACTTCTGACCCTTCTGTGACAGCTATTTTGTGGGGGAAGACCTGCTCTTGGTTTGGCACTGTAGCTACTGCAAATATAATGAATGTAGAATAGTTGTATTTCTGAGGACAGGGACTTTTATGTAGTTTTTCACGTCTTCTGTAGCTGGAAGATCACTTGTTTCTAACCCAGCTACTGTGTCCCTTGTCTTTTTGCATCATGCTCATTAATTCTGTCTTCAGAATGGATGGTAAGCACTTTGATTGTTGTCTCTTGATATGTGTGGAACAGCACTCAGCCAAATGGCATCCTTTCTACTAGAGACATCTACAAACATATCAGTAGTATCAAACTTAGTAGTAAAAACTTTGCTCAGAGAAGAATTTATGTGAAGAGCAAAGTGCTTTGTAGGGATAAATGTAACTCAGTGAAATGTCCACCATAAATGTTAGATTGAATTGTTTTGAGTATATATTTTCAATCAATATTTTTTCCTTTATTATTATTAAATACACCTAATTATCTGAAATCTTGAAATAAAAAATCCTCAGTAAAAGGTTCTTTAAAACATGTTTCATTAGTCACTTTTCTTAGGGAATGCTAGCATTTCTTCTGGGAGAAAAGTTGAATGTCACATTTGTTCAACAGACATTTCTGCACAAAACTGGCTGTTATAAACAGGTGTATTAGTTGTCTGTGTTTAGACACTTTCTTTTTTCTGAAATAGGAACACACAGTTATTGAGGTGTTTAATTTATTGAAATGATGTTCAAATGGAAGTCAAAACTTGTTAGCAGACAAGGCTTAAAAGCAATAAAGGAAAATAGTATTTTCCATTATCATCAGAGTGCTTAAATGAAGTACATGAGGGTAGTGTATTTTTTATGCAGTGAATCCTGAATTGATATATTCCTGTTTCATAACATTATCGTTTTAGCAATATTGAGTTTCAGATTATTAAGAAAGATAATGTTTTGTCACTGAGTCGTGATGGATTCTCTTCAGAAGATAAGTGCTTTTTTTCTTCCCTCTGATTATTTTTTTCTCTTACCTTGACATTTGGGTATTGCAAGTTGGTGTACTATGGTGAACTGTTCCACTTTTCAGTGTCCCCATTGCAATGTAGGTGGAGTTTTTGCAGGTGTATGGCCGTAAGAGGTCAGCTGCAGACAGAATGTACTTAATTGTTTAAACTGCTTTCTCTTATGCCTCTGCTTTCTCTTATGCCTCTTATTCTCTGACATATGCCTCTGTCAGTGGTCAAATGCTTGTCAGCTGCAGAAGCCACTTGTGCAGGTTGAATAGCTTTGTATGGATATTAACATAACACTATACCTACTATATCATGTAGTGAAAACAGCCTGGGTATCCTCCTAGAATTGCAGGAACCCGTTTGAAGAGTTGGGACTCTATTTCTTAAATAGAAGGTGAAGTGAATTATGTGAAGTAGCAGTGGTTCTTTTGCCTACTGTCCTGCTGTATTTATCTACAAGTACATATATTTTTTTTTAATTACACAGCTGGACTACAATAGGAAAAAAGATAACTTAGTGTGTGTATATATATATATATATATATATATATATATCCCAAAAATTATTTCAGCTGTAGTTCAAGTTTGTGTCTTCACTGTTCGGGACATGCTGGTTTTTGACTATACTTGGTATAAACCTAACTAAATGGAGTATATACCTTTTTTGGGATGCACACAGTTGCACTTTTAAGATTTGATAGAGAGACAGATTTTAGATACAAGTGTCTTTCGAAGAGCAGGTCTGGAAATTCAAAACACAGCACAGTGTTCTGTTTGGCCTTTGTACGTCTGTGCACCCTGTTGAGGATAACATACATTGGATTTCTCCTAATCCAAATAAAATAGGTGTGTTTGGAAAGAAGGGGAATGGAATATCAGCTACTTTGAAAATAGCCAAAAATTACACAGGAGAAATAAAGATTGTAAATGAAGGAAAACGGAACAAGGAAAAAGAAATTAAGGAAAAAAGGAAATGAAAGCAGCAAGGAAGTTTGCCTTCTAAAGAATATAGAACCAACATAAAGGAATTTTAAAAAGAAATAAGGGACTGCTGTAGCTGTTTGTGGTCCCAGACGTGGATATACGAAAAAACTGAACAGAAAATTTATCATGTTGATAATTATTGTCATGTTTTTGCATTGTCTTCTCACCCTACATGCCAAATTCCATGATAAATTTTGTTCTTTAGCATTTAGAATTTTATCATTTTACCGGCACTTTTCTCTTAGATAAGCTTTTAATCGTATTTTGCAGAGAGAAAAAATTGAAATTTGATCCATTAAAATGTTAAGAGCACAAGGTCACCTGAGCAAAACACATTCATTTTGAGTGTTTTGAAACTCATGATTTCTGAATATTTGAAAGTGGCAGTATTGCGCTATAACTGCTGAAATTGGATACTCATCACTGCTTATCTTTTTAAAATGTAAACTATACACAGGTATTGAGCATTTAGAGAAATAAGCCTGTTGTGAAGGTGCAATAGCAAAGCTGATAAAAAACTCATGTGAAATTATGCCTCATTCTTTTTCTTTGTGCCATGGTTCTCCACCTAGGAAATATAATTACTAGTTATGGTAAGTGTTAGACAATGAAATAAATGTCATCTGTAATAAAAATAAAATTCATATCCCTAATAGGAATGTTGGGGATGTGTAGGTAAACATAAATGTTTGGCTGTAGTTTAAAAAACAAGTTAATAGGAGCTATTTTATTGATCTGTAATTCAAAATAGTTTGCAGGAAACAGTCTTTGTATGATAATTCTCCTTAGTCTCCAGAATAAATCAGGCAGTTTTCCTTATAGGCATTTTGATGGAGAAATGAAGTGACTAAAAGTGAGATTTATAATGGAATATATATATAGAATGTTGATTATTTTCTCTGAGGATTATAATCTTATGACACAGTTGGTAGAAAGTGGAGGATTATTTAATAAAAATCTGCTGTATTTGTGCTTGAAAGTAGGGATAAAACGGAAAAAACCAGTCCATAGATCTGTTCTTGATTATAAAATGAAAATCAGTTTTTCCTTAAAAAAAAGAAAAGAAAAGAAGGCAGGGAAAGAGATTCTGTTTCACTTTTTTATTTAGAAATGTATATGTAAAAGAAGGTCCCCACAAAATGAACTCTAGAATGTATATACAGGTGCAACAACATAATTGCTCTTCCTGCTGATTGATGCTTACTTTTTTCACTTGGACGTCTACATTTGTGGTTTTAAGAAGTTTTTTGCTAAGTAACCAAACCTTGGAGGTGCTGTGAGCACTTCATGTAGAATGCAGTGAATTCAAGATTTAAGATTTCTCATAATCTGATGGGTCCTAGGGCTCAGCTACAGACATGCCTTGAGTTCTGGATGTTAAAATTGTCAAGAGTTTCAGTACTGTTGTAAAAGCATGCGCCAGTTGTAAAATTGAGTATGAACTTAGGTTTTGACTTCAAACACCCTTGATTGAAATGTGTTTCAAATACAGTGAAAATCCAAGTTTTTGCCTGAGTTTAATTCGCTCTTGTGTGACAGAGGGGAAGATGATCCTGCTTCTCAAATGTGAAAGGCAAAATTCCCATTTTCTTCAAGTGCCCGGATTGGGTCCAAAGAGTTAACTTAAATTACCATAACAATTTGAGATAAATGTATTATTAGATTGTCACAGATCAGCAGACGGGCCAGAAGATTCAGATTGTTACATCACTTGATCAGAGCTCAGCAGGCAAGCAGTTCATCTTAACAAATCATGATGGCTCTACCCCAAGCAAGGTGATCCTTGCCAGACAAGATTCCACTCCAGGAAAAGTTATCCTGGCAACTCCAGATGCTGCAGGTGTCAACCAACTGTTTTTTGCATCCCCTGATATATCTGCACAACACATCCAGGTAGATAATCCACTTTATTTCATAATTTTCATTCAAATGGGATAAGAAAAGATGTTTTATTTCCAAATAAGTCTGTCTGGGTTCTCATTTTTGATTTTTTTTAAAGTGTAATTTTCCTTGCACTATGACTCATTGTAGATACTTAGAAATTATGAAAAAACTTTTTTTAGTAAATTTATTGCTTTTAAAATTTATGTGCTGGCTCAGGACATTAGAAAGAATACAGTTATTTTTATTGTCATTTCCAGATTCTGCCATGCCAACAGTCCTTTATTTCCGCTTGTGGACTCTCCATCTGTTTTCATGTATTGTTGAAAAACATACACTTTTCTCCATTATCCTTAGCACTTAACATTTCCTTTTGCCTGTTTTCCTTTTTGTACCCTGTTGCAACTGTTCAGCTGTGTGAATTGTAGTCCACAGTAGTGTTCAGACTATTTAGTAGGAAATACATTACTCCATGGGGATGAGAAAATAACACTAATGATTTTGGGTTTACTAATGTGGTATTGTAACTAGCCAGGGTTGTAACTCCCTGAACTGGTCCCCAGTGCGCCTTACTCACATGCACGTTATATGTGCCACTTCTCATAGTTGCCACCCTCCAACTTCCAAGCTTTCTGTCCCACATCCTCAGCCTGGCAGGGATGGGATGGCACTGATGTGAATAAAGTCAAAAACATGCAAGAAGAGCTGGGAGATGTGACCTCCTTCAGCATGAAGTAGGAGGTTACTGCACTCCACCTGAAGTACAGTTACTGCATATAATTCACCCACGCACATTTATGCTGCTGTTACAACACATCAGCGGTAAGCCAGACAACATTCAGATAGTTACAATCCATTTAGTCCCTTATCAAACACTTAAACATTATGACCATAAACAGCTGCTTAAGGAAAAATATTAAAAGCTAGCCAAGTAAATAATGATCTCTCTGAGCATATCCTTTTACTTCCATTAGCTGATGATACAGAGCAACCTCCTGATTTGGAGACTGCAGTAAGACCATCATATTTGGTAGCTGCTATTAAAGTTAAACAACCTTTTTTTGTTTTTTATATAGACCATGTAAGCATTAGTTTGTATAATATCCTATAGTATTGTATGGTGTGCAAAGAATACTTAAGTTGATTGGCCATCTGAGAGAAGTGTTTAATTAGGTGTCTCTTGCATTATAAGATACTATTAAGGATTTGTGTGTGGGTTTATAAATCACTACAATATCCTCTTTCAAGTAATCTCTTTTCAGCTGCACACCCTGCAGACTGTTTTAGTTTGTGCTCTTCTGTGAACCAGTCCACTCTGATTCGCTACCCACATGTTGTGTAAGCTTGAAAGAATCTCTGTATTATATAATACTTTTGGTTTTGAAACTCAGTTCCTTGCAAATGGACATCCTAGCAAGGAATTTGATTACTGTGAATAGGGGACCAGTAGGAAAAGCCAATCCTATTGAGAGGCATTGAAGCATGCTAAGTGTTATCATATACTTTGTATTTTAAGTAAGCCTCAACAAAAATATAAACCAGTGGGATATGAGTAATCCACATAACAATTATTTTCAAAGACAACTTTAGAGGTGAGAAGTGTGCCACACTGGTTTAAAAGGCAAAATTCAGGAAAAAAAGAAATCTGTACAAAAGTTTGAAAGCTGTAGTTCTGATTGTATCATTTGGGCAAAATAGGTCAGTTTGAGAGAACAGAGTATTCTGTCAATCCAGTTAAATTGTTTCTGTTGTCTACTGATACGTATGGGTAGAAATCTCTGTTGTCCATTTAAAAGTTCATGAAATACAGAGTTCCATTCATTTGTTGTTCACCTGCATCCCCTTTGGGATCTTTTGTATTTTCTCCCTCAAATGTTTTTTCTGTCTGCAGTTTCACCTGTTTTCTTCTTCTTCTGTAGCCTTCACTTGAAATGCCCATTTGTTTGTTCTGCCAAAAACCTCTTATTGCATCTTATCTTTACATTGACTCATTTGGCAAGACCTTTTCTCCCATCATCTGTTTTAACTTCAGTGGCTCTTCTTCATATTAATAATTTTTATCCTTCATGTTCAAGGTCAGTTAATGAGTTCTCTGAGTCTGGCATTTTATCTCCTCACGGGCCAATTCTGTAGTCATTCCTTATGTGGAACTTCCCATTTCAACGCGGCTTTAATTTATGGAAGGACTTAGAATTTATTTTTATGTATTTTATATAATATCATGAAAATACATAGCATTAATAGTAGAAATTTGGAAGGATCAAGAAGTTGATATTCTTTTAACTCATCATCTTATTTTTCTTTAAAAATCGGTGTTTTTTAAAGAAAACTTAAGAGATGAATGTTGGAGACAGTACTGTTAACAAGGCTAACTAGAAAGACGTATGCTTGTTAAACTTTCCTGCATATATCGTCTGTACTGCATTCCAAACTCTAAAAAGCACAATTTCTTAATTTTCTCTGTAGAAGAGAGAATACTTTCAGTTACTTCCCTTTCTGTTAGAGGTCCTGTTCTGAATAAGTGAAACAAGAATGAGGAGTCTGGCTTCCCTTTAAGACACAGTAGAAGTTAAAAACTCTTCAATCGTCTAAACTATATTCTCTTTTTAATGAGAAGAATTTTTTTTTCTTTTCTGTGTCAAGATGATGATTGGTTATTACTTGTGATTTGTGTATTCCTTTTTTAATGGAGTTTTTGCTGTGCTTTGTTTATGATGCAGTGGGATAGTTTTCAAAGATTAAGTGGGAGGTTCTAGTGCCTACCTTGTAGTTCTGGGATTCTAAAATTATGTGCTTAACAAAGCTTTACAGGTACCAGAGATAAATGAATGAGACAAGACAAGAATACCTTAATAATGTCAAACTGTTACTGAAACCCAAACTATAATACCAATTGATAGTTAATGATAGTGTCCAGAGTACATTTGCTTTTGGTCCAAGTTTGTGTATTATTAAAAAAAAGGAGTTAATAAACCTCAGTTTAGATCTAGTAGCATTTACAAGGGATTTTTTTTTGTTCCATCTGTTTAATGCTTTAGTCTCTTTTGTAGTATGGATGAGTCATTAGTATATAAGTATAAAATTGAATAAAAGGTAAGAGTATGCTGATGCTAAAAGTTTTTCAAAATGTCAGTCCATTTTGCAGAAGTAGTGTTTAGATGAATTAAATCTTGAATTCTTCTCAGAAGCATTACAAGTAAAATTCTTGTTCTCTCCTGACAGGGAGCACAGTGGCATGGCAGGTAGCTGCTTTGTGTCTCTGAAGACTATTAGATATAATCAAGAAAACATGATACTTTGTAGATTTAGTCCCCTATCTTAGGCAAAACCCACAAGCATGAGATGTATTTTACTATCTAGATGGTAAGAAAAAGAAAAATTAAATTAATTCTTTCACACTTTTTTTCAGATTTTAACAGACAACTCACCCAGTGAACAGGGCTTAAATAAAGTGTTTGATCTGTGTGTTGTATGTGGAGACAAAGCATCAGGTATTTATTTTTTTTCTTTTTTTTAAGGTGGTGCAATTTTATAAAAGCAGTGTAAAATTCTTATAGCACTTTGCTTGCATATACTTTTACATATATAAATTTCTTTACATGTGGTGGAGAATTACACTAAATGGTACTCTAGTATTCATGGATGGCATTTATTGTTGTTTTACAAAGAATCATAAAATATCCTGAGTTGGAAGGGACCCAGAACGATCAGTGAAGTCCAGCTCCTGGCCCTACACAGGACCATCCACAAGAGTCACACCCTGTCCCTGAGAGCATTGTCCAAACACTTCTTGAGCTCTGTCAGGCTGGTGCTGTGACCACTGCCCTGGGGAGCCTGTTCCAGTGCCCAAACACCCTCTGGGTGAAGAACCTTTTTCCTAACATCTAACCTAAAATCCCCCAGACCAGCTTCATACCATTCCCTTTGGTCCTGTCACCAGAGTGAGGTCAGTGCCTGCCCCTCCATTTCCCCTAGTGAGGAACCTGCGAGATCTCCCTTCAGCAGGGAGCAAACTTCCTAGAAAATAAAATCAATTACAATTTTTTTTCCAAATATTGGCAAAGTTTAACATTAAAAATACAGTTGCTGGAGCTCTAAATATACGTTAGACTTCACCCATCTTGAGGAAATTTCTGCCAAACTTAAGGCAAAGATCTGGTTGGTGTATTCTAATTGTTAACACTTCTCTGACTCCCCAGTGGAGGGCTGGAGTCTCCCTTGAGGGGCTGGAGGTCCCAGGAGGTGTTCCTCCTGTAGCTGGCCTTGGAATATTGAGTAGTGGTAGTGACTCTGGGGAGAGTGCCATGTTTCTCCGAGCATCTGTAGGTTTTGGGGAGCCTCCCATGTCACAAGCAATGTCATGAAAACTGCTTTGCAGACACTTCCAAGCTGGAATCCAAGAAGCTACATCAAAGAGTAGGTGAAGAAGCAGCATGAGTATTTTGCAGAATGGATATTCATAATCCAGCTGCCGCAAAAGTGTTTCACACATTATTCTTTTAATATATATGAAGCCTTTGAAATGTCACATTTTAGTAGTGGTAAAAAGGTTGTGATAAAGGAATCTAGAAAACCTGTTAGAATTTCTAGAAACATCCAGAAAGAATATAAAAGTGTTTTCTCCTAAATAGTTCGTATTTGTGATTTGTTTTTGTAATGTGCTGTAGGTATTTCAGGGATTCATAAATTGAAACTGTTGTAACTGCCAAGCATGCCTTCATCAATGCTTTTTAGTAATGTTTATGGTTTCTGCAAAATCAAAATAATTCTAAAAATAATTTTAAAACTTACTTTCTGTAGTATATCATAGAAATTTTTGTTTTATACAGAAAAGTCACAGAACTGGTCTTCAAAAAAAAAAAAGTTGTAGCTATTCTAGATTATTCTTTCATTGATGTTTTACTGCAAGAACTATGGATGTACCATTACCCTGTTAGGAAAATGAAAGGTGAAAGTAAAGCTTTGAAGTGATTGCCTACTGCTTTCAAATGCCCAAATGCCATGTTTGCATTTTCCATGGTTCCATTAGATTTAATGCATACAATTTTGACAGCTGAACTTGTAATGAGCAATTACAGGGATTGTCTGTAGGAAAAATTGCTAGAGAAATGTATAAATTAAAAAAGTTTTTTGCTGTGTTCTTGCTAACCTGTGTTCTTAGCCTTTTTTAACACTACTGTTAACAGATAAGGAAATATTTTAATAAGCAACTCGCCTATTTGTAAAATCCTGTTCACATGCTTTGAACTAGAGAAATGGTTGCTTTTTTATGTTGTTTTATAGCCCAAATATATTTTAAAATCTTCAACCCATGGGGAAGAAGAGTGTTCTTTTTCTGGGTAAAATAGCTGATACTTTGTTTTTAATAAAGTCTAAAAAAATAATATACTGTAAAATTAATGTCATGTTTTCTGTTACTTTGTAACTAGGGCGTCACTATGGAGCAGTAACTTGTGAGGGTTGCAAAGGATTCTTTAAAAGGAGTATAAGGAAGAATTTAGTTTATTCCTGCCGAGGAACAAAAGACTGTGTCATTAACAAACACCACCGGAATCGCTGTCAGTACTGCAGGCTGCAGAGATGCATCGCCTTTGGGATGAAACAAGATTGTAAGTCTGAATAAGAGCAAATGGTTTTCTCTGGCAACTACTCCGTGCTACGAAAGATATGCTTTGTATAGATACAAATTGTTATCTTGATTCTGTATTTTTAAATCGTTGTATCTTTTTCATTTAAAGAATTGTACAAGTTTGCTGTATCAGAAATACAAAATGCTTTCAAGCGTTTGCTTTAAAAACTTAATAAGCTCATCCCATGTGATGAAAGTGAGTGAATTGTTACTCCTGGGTGGCAAATATCAAGCACGTCTGCATTTTTTTTTATGCAGTTCAACTTTTTAATTTGTAAATTAAGATACTGAATTTTTGAATTCTACCTTCCTTTCAGTTTTTCCACAACTAAGATCACTGACAATTGCTGTTCACTTTTGGCAAAGCTCTGCAGAGACAGTTATTCACAAAGCAGAGATCCACAGTGATCTAAAGTTCAGTTCTTACTGATTCCTGCAGATTTCAAGTTCCTTTTTAGCTTTCCATGCATTAGGTGTAGTGGTATTGCCATATCACAGCAGTATTGGAATACTAAATGCACAGAAAGTCACATAAAACACAAATTCTTCAAACCTAATACTGTGACGCTGCTGGTGCACACAGTATTGGTCTTGTTCTCTGCTCTCTGTCATCCTGCTCTTATTTTGCTGAACCTCTTGAACCTCTGTGGACGTTTTCCTCCTTACAGCCCTGCGCTTCTGTCAGCAGAAATCAGTAATGCAGAGGAAATTAATTCAGAAAGGGAGGAAAAGCTGGGGCAGTGAAAGTGGATCTTTACCCTCTAGTTCAGCTGGCAGTTAAGAAAAGGCCCTTCCACAGAAGACTTTTTAAGCAGAACAAATTCACTGGGATTAGGGATCAGAAGGCAGGAAAATAATCTCTGGCTCATGGGGGAATACTGAGTGGGGGAGAGGATTGTTCGGTGGGAAGAAGTCTCATTCCTCAGTGGGGTGGGAAAAGGAAAGACAACTTGGCATCATCTTGGGCTGTAGCTCCCTCAGTGGGGGTTATTTGCCCCTTGAAGAAGTCTTGGCCTATTCTCAGCAGAGTCAGACCCTGCTACTGAGTGCAGCGTTTGCAAAGAAAGATGAAATACTTGCCTTCCTCTCCCACCCTTTAAAGCACTATTTCTGGCTTGCAGGTTGACTTCAATGGCATTGTCAATACTTGATATTATGACATTTGGGGTTTAAGATACTTATGAGTGTAAAAGTGTGAATAGCATCACAGTCTACTGCTATCTTGAAAAAGTTTTTAATTTTTTATCTTAAATTACACATTTTTCACATTTCCACATTTTCCCTGTAGGGGATAATACTGTAAGTTTCATTTTAATGTTCAAAGCAAGGTGATGTATGTGTAGGCTAAAGCCCAGATTCATTCCACCTTGTTTCACTGAGCCATTCAAATTAAAAATCCACTTCTCTGAAGTCAGTGACTGTGAGTCAGGGTGTTGCCCAGATTGATCTTAAATGGTCTGAACTGAACTTTTTGAATGTACCTTTCCCTCTGTATTGTCTAAGGTCCTAACTCAAGAAGCTTCATTAAGTCCATGAAGTTATGTGGGTTTAACATAGACCCACAATTCATAGAAAAATGTACCATGAGTCCTTTACAAAGGATGAGAGTGTGGGACAGTGAAACTGAGAGGATGAGAAGCTTTAAACTTCCACTTTGATTCAAATTAAAAATGAAGGGATGTCTCCTTTGACTGTAACTTGAAAATGTTATATATGTTCGATCTCTGACTACTACATCATTTCACTTAGAGCTCATCAAGTCAGTGTGCTGGTTTTTGTCTAACTTGTTAGCTTGTTGGTTATGGGATATATTTCCTATATATTTTAGTTATTTTCAGAATTATTATTAAAATCAAATATTAAATAAAGAAAAAAGTATTATTTCTCAGTCTGTAATTTGGGGTGTGATTTAATAGTTGGGTATTATTTCTATAGCTGTACAGTGTGAGAGGAAACCTATTGAAGTGTCAAGAGAAAAATCTTCTAACTGTGCAGCTTCTACAGAAAAGATCTACATTCGGAAAGATCTCCGTAGTCCATTAGCTGCAACCCCAACTTTTGTAACAGACAATGAAACAGCGAGGTATGTAAATTGGATTCAGAAGTGGCTCTGTCTTCTGAAAAAGGAAAATTCAGTTTTCAAATTAATCAAAATGAAAACTTGTGCTGTTTTCTGTCAGATCAACGGGTTTGCTGGAATCAGGAATGTTTGTGAACATTCATCCGTCTGCAATAAAAAGTGAGCCTACTGTGCTGATGACTCCAGATAAGGTATGTGATGATATGACTGATATAATTAGAGCTAATTGTTGTAATGGTATATATAAAGAGAGAAGGGTGTTCTATTTAGTTAATTTTTAAAACACTCCTTTACAACATTCACCAGTGTTACAAATGCCTTCTCTTTACAAGAATCCTCTTAGCCTCACACAGTAAAAATGCTAAAAACACTACAGCGTAAACGCCCTTCTTTCACATTTTCAGAGAGCTTTAAGGGCTGTATTATTTTAATTTTTGTGTTGGGATAATCCTGACACTTGGCTCACTCCTTTGTACAAATAAAATGAGGTGTTCACAAAACTTCTCTTGGCATTATCACAGTACATTTTGTAAATATGGTTGAATTTTTTCTCCTGAATCACTATTTCTTTGGCAAAACTGATAAGACCTATTATCAACAATCTTATTTCTGAGCTGGTTTTCCTTTGTTTCCATTTTGTTGCACTTACTGATCCACTAAAGCCATGTGGTAGCTTCCTCACGTATGCACAGTAGGAAGCGTTCGTGCTTTTCTAGCTGGTATTGAATTACCTCATACTGCTTTCATGCATTTTGCTTTGCTTGCTCTGTCTGGTGTTAGCAGCAGCATACTTGTCTGTAGTAATGTACTTTTTTTTGGGGTGGGACACATCTTACTGCCTCTCTGAGTTACTAGCCACTACTGAATCACTTTGTTCCTCTGCAGTTAAACAAAGACATAAACACCAAAAAGGCTCCAGCAGAATTCTTTTTCTGCTTGTTTATAAAGGTGACTTTCCATGCATTCCCTCTTCTCAGACATTCTCCTACCCTATTACTACTGACTCATTTACATGGGGAGGGAAGGAAGATGCTAAAAATACAATCTAGAGCAGCGTTATATTCCTGGTGACAGACTAGTGCGTAGAGATTTGAAATCTTCTTTCTGCACTTGCTTACCATCAGTAGTATTCTTTCTGAAAGAGATAGCTATTACTTTCACAAGTGAATGTCAAAATATTTCATATTTTAGATGCAGTGCAGTGTCTAATTTCTGTATTGTGATTACCCATGTACTGAAAACAGTTCTCTTACAGGTGTATCTTTGCACACGTTCAGTTCTTCATTTATGTGAAAGTTAGACTCTTGCAGGTTAACTGCTACCAATTAACTGAGAATTAAAAGCTGTTCTTTTTCCTTAGGTAGAAGCATGTCAAGGAGATTTAAGTACACTGGCAAATGTGGTGACATCATTAGCAAATCTCAGTAAATGCAAAGACATGTCACAAAGCAGTACAGAGCTATCCATGATTGAGAATTTAAGTAATGGAGATGCATCATTATCTGAACCCAAGCAAGAAGAACAAGCTAGTAGTGATGTTACAAGGTAAGGCATGTTACACTTAAAAATACTATTCTTTTCAAGAAGGTCTCTGTCAATTCAGACCATTAATTAAATCATCACAATGTAAGAAATGTATCTGCTTTAAAAGTAATAGTAATATCAGTGTAAGCTCATGTAGAAGATAAATACTGTAAGATTCTTCCAAGTGAAATCAAAAGAAAGTTCCATTAGGGAAATAAATCCTTTTAGTTGTTCATACTTGAAATTAATTTCAGTATAAATGTTACAGCTGATTTTCTTACCTTTTGGTTGGCCATACTAAGGTACATTAGGTCTTGTACTGTAGTCTTAGTACTTTGCATGATCCTGGAAAACTTGGTCTTAAGAGATCTCATCTGTGAGATAGTTAAATGCCTGTAACTATTAATCACCTTAAAAACTTGAAAAGCATTTTCCTTCTACATGGGAGAAGTTACAGAATTCTCACTCAATAGGAATACATTCACTGAATACCTTACAAACTTGTGTCTTGCACTGGTTTTAACTGAGCCATTGTGGTGAGCCTATGTGTAAGGTGTTCTGTGTAGTATATGCAGAACTACACAAAACATCCACAGTTATTCCATTAATCACAATCATGTTCTGCCTTGGTTGTCGTCTCATGCAAGCTTCTGACTGCTGTCCCAGCAATATTTTACACACCATCTGCATTTTATGTGCTGTTCTGAAAGAGTGTGTGGAGTAAATGCGTTAAGGAGAAAAAGGTGGGCGTCTAGTGGCTGAAATACTGGATTTCCCCTGAGGTCTCTACTGCTTTGTGTAATTGCAAGCAGATTACATTTTTTTCTGCTCTTTTCTTTATATACAGCTTAGAAGGTCAATCTGACTTTTTATAGATGCTGATTTTGGCCTTTGCCATGTCCTCCTAGGTAAAGAATGTAAGAGTATGCCGTGTAAGTAGTATTGTTGCATGTGCTGACAGACATCATTCAGTACTATGGCTGTTCAAAGAGATGTAGTAATCTTTCATTTGCTGGCACTTCCAGATGCTTATTTTTGCCAACTTCAGAGTTTCTGTTCAGTTAAAAGTCTGTCTATGAACAGGCATCAGGTTCTCTCAGCCAGAGAACTTGAAAGAGCTCTGACTTGGCTCTTGTCAAGTTGGTTACCTAATAATTTTACAGTGGGGAGGTTCAAGTCAAACGTTGCTGTGAAAGGGAAGTTGTTACTCAAAGAGAAATTAAAATTTTTCTCTGAATTATTGATTTCCTTGTCAGGCCCTATGCCAGCACAATCTGACAGACACAAATGTTTATTGAGGAAGAAAAGTTTAAGGGACTTCAGGGAGCACATTTTATCCATCCACAGTTCCCGTGTATTTTATTATATTCATTGCTTGCAGCTACAGTAGTTACAATTTCACTTTTGCTGACATAAACTTAAAGCACAACTTTTGCTGCAAACACCCCACTGCTTTTATACTGTAATTTTACATGCCCTGTCTGCTAATGCTTCATCATGTTCTTTCTTTACAGTTCATCTGCAGTCCTAAGTATCTGTTAGTGACTGAGCCTGATGAAAAGAGAACCGAAATTATTTGTAGGAAAGGATATTAACACCATGTATTTTAATGTTGATTATGCTTTGTTTTCTCACTTTGTAGGCTAGATTTTCATAGCTCCCAGGCAAGCTTTGTTCTAGATTCTCTTTTCCTTGGTGTTTTTACCTTACAGTCATTGCTCATGTTGAGGCTTCGTGTAGGGAAAGGACTCTCCTTGCTGAGCCATGAGGAAGCAAAGCTGCTACTGACTTCTGCTGGCTTATTGCGGGCAGTTTATGAGATAGGAGGGAGAAGCTTTATTTGAAAGCAACATTGAAGAATGACTTGGGAAGAAAGTATCGTGGGCAGACATGGTTAACAAGTGTATATGCCCACACTATTTAAAAAGGACTCTTCAGCCTGTGCTAGAATAAATACAGGATAGTGACAGATGCATATGACATTTTCGTTCTGGGGAAAGGGGAAGTCTGGTTCCTCTCAAGTTTCTGCCACATGAAGAGCCCTGCAGAGATTCTGTTGTTTCCTAAAAAGCAGCTGTGACTGAGCTGCTGTGTTTGCCTGTTCTGCCTAAGACTACAAAGAGGGAATTGTGGAAGACCTGAAAATCAGATGCTGTAGCAAGAGTCCATAGTATAGTTTCTAGAGCTGAGCCATGAATACCTTCCCTTTGTGCCAACTTTGCTTATACCAGAGACAGAAGATGGCCCAGGTATGTCTGTATAGTCCCCTCGTGTATGCCCCAGTCACCCTCATGTGTACACATCAAGGTACACAGGCTAGTGAGGACCGAAAAGTAGTTCATTTACCATCCCAAGCCTTGAGGCAGTGTGAGCTGCTCTTTCATTGTGGTATTTCATTTGGTTGTGAGTAGTTATGTCAAACAGCATGATTTTTTTAGCATGTTAATGAATTCATATAGCTAGAGAATGTGGGGGTACAGAAGGTGGCCAAGTTCTACTGAGACTTTGGCATTAAATCAGTGATTTTAGACTCTGTGGTAAGAAACATGTCTGTAAGTTGAGAATGAGCTCTACATACAAGCTGATAATCAGCTTTTGTAAAGATCTCAGACCTCAGTGCGTAAGTTTCTCATGCAACACTATAGAAATGATGCTGTTCCCAGGATATATCATCTGTCTGTCAGCAGTGATCAAGTCTGTGTATTTTTGATTGAAGATGTGTCTGTTGAGGTTCTCAGGTGTATTTGTGAACAGAAAAACAATACGTGTTATCAAGCAGTGAAATACTGAGTAATACATCTGTGCTTGTCCTGACATCTGCCCTCTAGCATTTGTGCTTATGAAAGCTAAGAGTCACTGCCACACAGCAGAGGGTACTCAGGATTGTACTGAAAGCATGGGAGTGCTTTCTCTTACATATTTGGAAGCAGTCTTTTCAAATTAAGTTGAAAAATCTAACTACAACTCATTACTTAACAAAAAAAACTTTGTTTGTGCTTCATAGCAGTAAAAGCCTGTAAAATTTATACATGTGCTAAGTTACTGTAACAGCAGTCTGATGATTATGTCCTCAAAACGCTCATGCCAGTGCTCTCGGTAAACATCACTAAAGAGATCTTGAAAAGCAAACTGTGATTCAGCAGCACAACCAATATGTCAAAACTGTGAATTTGTTGGCAACTAGTGTAAACAGGATCTGCTGCTAATTTTTGTTTCAGAGTTCGGTGGAATGTCAGGAACAGCATGCTACTGACTTTTATTTTCCAAATCTCACTCTTTGAAACAGACTTCTACATACAGGTTTCAGACTTGTGCAGGTTCCTCTTAAATTGAAACGGTCTCTAAAATGAAATTTTCTTTTTGTTTGTGATCTTACAGGGCATTTGATACTCTTGCAAAAGCATTAAATCCAGGAGAGAGTGCAGCATGCCAGAACTCTGAAAGTATTGACACCAGTGCACAGCTGCTTGGTGGAGAAACAAGCATGAACATTGTTGAAATAGAGGGGCCACTACTCAGTGATGCTCATGTAGCATTCAGGGTACTGAATACTTTCTTACTGTTGACTGTTTATAACTATTTTGACATAGTAATGTACAATAATGATCTGATTAAATTTTATTTTTAATTTCTTAGAGGAATATTTGTTCAGGTATTGGCATTCATTTCCAATGAATGAACTGCTTTTGTTCACTGGTTAACTCTTTGGGAAAAAGTACTGTGCTCTGCAGTGGTTTAGCTGTACTGGTTATTTTATAGTTTCTTACCTTAAAAATAGTGGGTAATCCATGCAAAAGGATTTACATAGACAAAGTATTTGCATGAAGCAGAGTCAGCATTTCACTGCATGAAGCACAGTCAGCATCCACATTCTCACTTATTAATGGGTGTATGTGATGCAATCTGCAACTGGATTTTGAGACTTCTAAGTGTACTTGTCAGTTTCTTCTTTGTGTAGATACCCTATGTTAGTATGGTATTAATTGACTTAACTACAGTTTCTGTGTTAGTTAGCCATATATTTTCTGGATTTATTTCTCATTTTACATGCCTGCAGAAATTCCTTCTATCCATTTCTTTCATCATCTTATTTTTCATGGACAAATCAAAAAGCTTGCTCATCTGAAAACTTACTCAGTAACAGGCATTTTGTTAAACTTTACCCCTCTTATCAGCATCTGTTTTGATCACTCAAATGAACATCTCTGATGCAGATGTCAGGGTTGTTTTTTTTTTAATTGCGTTAGCCAGAAGATTATATTAAAAAGTATTAATTTCTGAAGACAGAACTGCAGATTCTAAGCTGTTTCGGGTCAAATCTTTCTCATATGCAGGTAACATCACTAATTTTACTTATTAACATTGAGAAGGGTCCTTTCTGATGTATATTGGTTTTAGTTTTTGGACTTGGGAGCAGCTGTGTATTAGGTGTTTTACTCAAACACCAAAAGATTTTTCATGTATTGATTTGTGAAATATTAATTGAAAGTAAAAGATGTTTTGTGAAGTGGAATTCTCTCACACACAACACACACTCGCTCGCTCTCTCTCTCCCCCTCTCCCCCCTTCTCCAGGAGTTGTAACTCCTCTAATGTAAGCAACTTCATTCCAGTTACAGTGATTCTTCTCTCTTATTCTTTTAGAATGTCTCAGAAGTTGAGTTTTGAGATTTTCCATCTTCACTTGTCCCAGACATGAATCTTTATCTATGAATCAAACTTTTTGTCTCTTTTGTTGCTTTGTAGTTATACAACACACAGCGTGTAATGGTGTGGCTAATAATGCAAAAGGCAGTCATTCAGTTTTGTGTCAGGATTATACCATGTTTATTTAAAAAACAATTTTATTTTTTCACTTAAAAGAAACTCAGAAGACTGATTTTTTTCCCTAAACATATTACAAAGAAAGTGAAATAACTGCCTTGCACTTTTTTCTCTTTTCTTTTTTTTTTTTCCCTACTTTTTTTCTTGCAGCTCACCATGCCTTCTCCTATGCCTGATTATCTTAATGTTCACTATATCTGCGAGTCTGCCTCCAGGTTGCTTTTCTTGTCCATGCACTGGGCACGTTCCATTCCATCCTTTCAAGCTTTAGGGTAAGTGTTCAGTTACTCTGTTCACTTACATTGTGGATATGTGCTTGTTAATTTTTGGTTTTTGCTGTCTTCTTTGGGGACTTTTTAAAATATAAAACTACTAATTAAGACTGTCACAAATCTTAATCAGCAAGATAAATTTTCTGGATCAAAACTAATCCCAATCTGAGTCCAATTCAGGACTTTGGTTGGGTTTTGAAGGAAAAAGAGAAAATTTAAAGCAATCGAATGCCTGCACACTGCTACTTCTAAAATATATTTTCAGAAAATAGGAATTCCTATCAGCTTTTTAATGCTTACAGCCCTGGGCTACATCTGATGCTCATCAAGCAATCACCAAAAAGAAGCTTCTGTCTGAATCCCCAAAAATTTTTATCCTTATAAGGTGAATTACTAGTAATAATTTTGCCTTTAATAACCTACACAAAGAAAATGGTTAGCTAGATTCAGCAAACATTCAGAAGCTGTTTAATTTCAGTAGATTTGCCAAAATAAATGACTCCTATAACCAAAAGGTAATTCTTACTATTGTTTTTGCAGTTTGTATAACATCCTGCTTCTCCATCAGAATTCAGTGTATCACTTAAAATTCTTAAGCTCAGTTTTGTAGTCCATTGCTGATCATCATGAAGAAAAATCTCAAAACTGCATGGAGAAAACTGATTTATGTTATTTTCAGAAGTAACTTGAGGAAGATAGATTGAGCAAATAAAGATACTGTATCAGCTCTGACACAAATGGAGAATAAATCATGTTAGTTTGTTCTCATCTACAGTGTTTCTGTTTAATTTAATATCAAAATAGCCTGTGACTGTGGCAGCAAAGAGAATGCCTTTTTAAAATGAGGGATTGTCCCATTTTCCAGGAAAGCTGTCAAAAGCAGGATGATCTGTGATTACCATTTGTGTTTACTCAGATGCTTAAGCCAAATTATTCTACACTTTTTAAGGAAAGATACTGTATTGTGTGTAATTAAGGCTGTGTTTTGGAGGAGGAGAAAGGAATATTCTATAAAGTTAAAGAATACTAAGGGTAAAAAAATAGGTAAATATGATGTTTTATTTTGGTAGAAATTGTTGCTCTGCAGAATTTCAAAATGCATAGCAAATAAACATAGCACATTATGTCATTCTAAGTTTTTAAAAGGTTTTTGTTACAGAGAGACACTGCAAATTAGTACAAATTAGTATTCTAACACAAAACGGGAATTGCTTCTTAAAAATAAAACGTAGTACAGAAGACCTCTCTCTCCAAAAAGATTTAACAATGCACATGCTCCTTTTATGTGTTACTTCACAATATATTTTTCTGCTTGAGTAAAAAATATGGAGGAGTAAGCTGCCTTAATAATCTTAATATTCACCTGTGATAACATTTATAGACTCAGTCAAGATCATGGGCAACAGTATATAAATGACATAAATTCACAGTTTTCCTTTGAAGTGCTTAAAATGCAAACTCTATTTTCAAGTGGAGATTTATTTTAAGTTAATGCAGCCTTTATAGTTTGAGCACATTATATCCTATAATTTTGACTTTTAGAAGGGTGACTCATTTCACTTTTAAGCTGAAGGGAAATTCATGGAGCATGATGAGTAATGGTTTTGTAAGGAAGATGGATAATTGTGCCTAGGTTGTTTCCTCCCTCAGGCAACATTCTCCTTTAGTCACAGAAGGATAGTTGCCTTTGACCTAATGATGTCGTTAATGCTGCCAGGTACTGATTAGTTCATCTTCCTGCACGGGCATCTTTGTACACAAGAGAGTTTCCTACTGAAACGTTCACCAAGCTGGTTACAGCCTCTTAGTTTTGTGAGGCTGCTTAAGCAAACTTAAGAAGTGGTTCTGGTCTAAGTTTCATCAGCCATAAAGATGCTGTAGATTAATGTTTATCTACTCACACGTATCAGATGAGTAGCCAGTATACCCTGTTTTCAGTAGTGGTCAGCATAGTCCCTTTGATTATGTTAAAGGAGATGAACGAAGATGTGACAAATATGTGCAGAAGCTGCATGTACAGTATCATGTCTACCATAACAAGAACTTGATCATAGTAAAAAATACTGCTCTCAGTAAGCTCTCTGTAATCCAGTTGAGGCCAAGTCTGTGTTCACCAAGTCTGTGTCATTTGGCATCTTAGTATTGCAGTAAATAATCAGAAATTTTCTTGAAAATTACATCAACATCCTTGTAAAAATCCATTCCACTGTATTTTTTGTAGTTGAAATCCTAGCTTTAATATGCTTTTCTTCTTTGATAGATCTTGTACTTCTTTTAAATTTCCATTATTTATATATGGAAATATATAATTATGGCTAAAACTGTGAAACGTGGTACCTGAATTTGACTCCTCTCTGGTAGGATTTGCTTTCTAAGGTACTGAGCTCTTGTTAAGCTCTGTGAGTTAGAGATGCTTGGCATTACTGAAAGTTAGGTTACTGATATGGAGGTGGCTGAATATGAATTGATATATTTAATTTTAAGCTACAGCAAAGAAATCCTTATGACTGGTATTTATACTTTGAAGTCCGTATTTCATACCTTATTCCAAACGTGAAAGGGATGCAGAAAATAGCAGTCAGGAAGCTCAGAAGCTTGATTACACATGTTCCATTTCACCTGTATCTGTAATTAAAAAATTATACCAAGCTGTCAGTTTTCAAGGGAAAAAAAAAGGCCTTTGAGTCTCTTCTATGTCCACAATACACAAACAGTGCAATCTTTTTTTGTCCACGCATATAAATGTTGTTCAAAATCCTAAGAAAACTAGCATGATGGAGTACTCTGAGACAGTTGTCATTTACTGTAGCTTCAGCTTGCTTTTGTGATAGAAATCTGTCTCCTTTTAGGTCATTTAAACAAAAATTCACTGCTTTACAAAAGTCACTTAAAACCAGGTATTTTAATTCTGGCATGCAAAGAAAAAGGATGCAGAACTTCATTTTGGTATTGGTTGTAATGATTGAATTAGATTAATGTTTTATGAAGTGTTCTTCAAATTAAAATAAATGTGTGAATGCAAATGGCTGGTTTTATTAAATTATTGTGCTTTTTAATAGACAGGATAACAGCATATCATTAGTAAAAGCCTGCTGGAATGAACTTTTTACACTTGGTCTAGCGCAATGCTCACAAGTTATGAATGTGGCAACGATCTTAGCTGCGTTTGTTAATCACCTGCAAGGCAGTTTACAGCAAGGTAAGGTGTATACTGTGCACACGGCAAACTTGGGGAATTACTTGATGTTTTTCAAGTTTTGAACTGCACAGACGGTTTTTATTTATTTTTCAGTTGTTAATGTAAATTTACTGTTTAAAGAATTTCATATTAGTATTGAAACGAAATGACACTAGCAACTGCAGTCCACAAGACAGAATTTTTTAGTAATTTTGCAAAAGTCAGCTATGCTAGTATTTACCTCCAAATGAAAAAAGATATACATATTATTTTTATTTTTGTATATATAATAATCTGTCTGCCTAATATAGATTGGCATTTACGGGGTGTATTTTTATTGTGTGTTGTAATGTCTAATAGTGTTATGCTATTCTGTTAATATCATCAACCCAAATGAGGAATATTTGGGCAGCATCAACATTAAGAACACAAGTGTGTACTGTGAATATGGTTCCTCTGTATGAAGGATACAAAGTAAAGAATGACCCACCTGTCCTTGCTCTTCATAGCTGTGACACAAAGCAGCTGAATGCCAACTTGGTGACACAGTTCCTTTACGTAACTTGGCTTGTTGACTTCTGTGTATTAGTTTTAGTCTACATGCAAGTCTCCAACAGATCTTCACTCAGTACGCTTTGTTCCTTGTTAATCCTATGTCCTGCATCTTTGGCATATTTTTCATTCAAGTGAAAGACATGTCAGTTGGCCTCTTTAATTCTGTTCTTCTGAGCAGGAGGGGAGTCTTTTAGCTAAGCTTTGTGTGTTTGTGGACACTGACAAGGTCGTCAGCACTAAAAGCACACCAGTCAATAATAGTACAGTCTTCATCTGTTCATAGTCATAACACATTATTTGTAAACTAGATGTACATACAAAAATCTAAGCATTTTCAGATTTAACTAAATTTTTGAGTTGTTTGCTGTTAGGGGTGTGAAAATTCACTTTTGTTGATGCTATGCAAATGCAGATTGGTAAACTGGAGAAAAACAGCCCACCAGACTATAGATTTTTCATCTTCTTTTATGATAAGATAATTAAAGAATTATTTCCGAGGAGTTTTCGTGATTTAAAAACATTCACAAGATCCTCGTATAAATAACAATAGTTTAAAACTAACTGATCAAATCGCGAGATGTACTGGATCAGCTAAAGTTACTAACAAATCTGTGATTGTCTCTAGGACAGATACAAATGGAATCTGGAAATTTTGGTCTATGTAATATTTAAAGTATGTTTACCAACGGTATTGTAGTAATTAGTCATTACAAATGCACATTTCTACCATTTAAATTGGGAATTCAGGTTGACTGCAAGAACCAGTTGTGCAGGATGCCAGCTGCAGTATCTCTAAGAGATACCAAGTTTGTGGGGTCTAGGGACTCTAGTTTGATGGGTTATGGAGGGAATGGGATTTTCAGTTTGCTTTGCTATTGCTGACTCAAGGGGAACAGCTCTGCACCAAGCACATTCCCCTCAGTGCAAATCAGGGAAGGTGATTAGTACACCTTTCCCAGCAGTGGCATGGTCTTTGACTAAAATAACCCATGAAGCTGTACACTATCCTACCATGTAGCACCTGATCCTCAGACACAGAGCACAGGTCTGCAGTGGCAGTATATGCTTCACTTATAAGTAGTCTCTTCCTTCCTTGATCATTTCAAGCTCTAGTCCATGCCTGATTACTGGGAGTGTTAGTGGCAGGAAGAGCCCTAATTGGAAGTGGGGGAAAAAGAGTGTTATACTCCATAATTGCTGATGTCAAGATTATTCAGACCGAATAGGAATTTATAGATGGCACAGATTTCCCGTTGTTTGAATTTAATAAAATAATTATTTTTGAAATTCCAGTGTGACCACGTTTTTTGCATGTGTGTTGACTTGGGATTTTTTATTTATGTATGTCTTGATTTAGATAAGCTGCCAACAGACAGAGGAAGACTAGTAATGGAGCATGTCTTCAAATTGCAAGAGTTTTGTAACAGCATGGTTAAGCTGTGTCTAGATGGATATGAATACGCATATTTGAAAGCAATCGTCCTCTTCAGTCCTGGTAGGTAATTATTCCAAATGTAAAATTTTAATCTGTGCTATTTGTTGCCCTATACCTGTTTCATTATATGCAGTTACTGCCTCATTTGTTGAGGAATCTTGGAAGGTGTATAAGAATTGTAGGAAGAGGAGGGTTAATCTTCTGATGTAAACAATTGAATGTTGCTTTGTGGACTTTTATTCTTTTTATTTGTAGATTTTTATTCTTGGTTCTGCCACTCATGCTTTTTGTTGTTTGAGGTTTTTTTCTTTCCATTTATTTATTGCTTGTAATTCTGTGCCTCCTTTCTGGGGTACATTTTCTGAAGACCTGCAGTTTAATTTTCTGAAGTGTTGCTCTTGTACATCCAGATGAGACAGACTGAAGTTGGGATTTTAATATATGAAAGACTATCTGGGCAGCAGTTCTCACATTCAGAGATACAGAAACATCATCTCCCTCCGCACAGACAATGCATATAACATTTCTGGTGAATGAATACCACAGACATTCACTTATGTTATTATTTCTGTCTTCTAAACAGTATTTGCTTAATGTACTCTCAGTAGCATTAATGGATATACATTAGACAGTGAGGGTACTATAACTACTTTTCTTCTGGGTGATTAGTTTACAATAGGGAGGAAAAAGTCCTCTGGTTATGGTAGATATTTACTGAGTAATTAGACTGTGTAACCCATACACCTGGACTGTAGAAAGTTACAAAATTAATTTTCTATATTTGAAAGTTGTAGAATTAACTTTTCACAAAAGGCATTCAGGTATTGTATCAGCATCCTGCAAGGCCTTAGATGCATCATTCAGAATTGGGGTTTAATATAAAGCCAAATCCAAGTCTTTTGATGAAAGAAAAATGTACAGATCTCAAGTACTTCCTTTATCTCCAAGAATTTTTCACTGTCACATTTAGAAAGTAAATCATCAGTTACTCCATTTTGCATTAGAAGGTTTTAAAAGCACCAGCAGCCTCCTTAATCCATGTTGCTCTGCCTTTTGTAGACGCTGATGTCCTGTAGAAAAGATTGGAGTAGATGTTAAAATGCTGACAGAATCTTTGTGACCTGCCTCCCAGTAGTGTAGGACATGGAGGAGATCTGGGTATTTGGTTCTTGTCAGTTCTAAGTAGGCTTATTAGATGCAAGAAGAACTTTGTTTTTCCTTCCATTTGCAGTTCACCCTTACACAGAAAAATTAGTTGAGGTGAGGAAATCTTTTGGAACTTGGACACTTCCAAAATGTAAATTTTAAGCAGGTTTTCTAATATATAGAATTTATATATTGTGAGGTTCTTGCTTTGCTGGTTCCCTCAGATTTGCATGATCTTTTCTATACGTAGTATCTACAGAAACTCCCAGAAAAAGTGGCAGCATCAGCAGGAATTCATGGTATTCATCTAGGTGCACAAACAAAACCCTGCATATCTTCCATTGCTACCTATATATATATATTTTGCAGTAATGGAAGACTTCTGAGATGAAAGACACTCTTGCAAATAAGAGGTGGCATAAGTAGAGTCAGAACCCTTCAGGAAAGATGATAAATTTCCAGAGGATAGTCCTATTATGATAGTCTTCTATTGTGGATCACTAAGGAAAATCAGATCCTGAGCGTTTTCACTATAAAACATAATCCTGCTGTCAGCCCTCATAACTAGGAGAGTCTTGCATGGTTTTATGTGTTTGCTTGTATAGTTCACTGTATCACTGAAACGGTTTCAGTTTGCTGATAAGCAGGACTCGCCATTAAACCCACCGAGTTTAAACACAATATTAAGCATGCTTGAAAATGTTTGCAGTTTTCCTTTTCTGCTGAGGACTGAACAGTTGCAAATTCACCATTATTACATGAGACACTTTCTTTAAGTGGATGGTAGGAGGGTGTTTGCTGGTTTAATTTTAGTAGATAATGCTTGCAGGAGATGTAATTCTCTTTTAAGTGTTCCTTACCCCAAAATAGTCCTTTCATGGCATTCCTATACTGGGAACTGGTAGAGGTTACTCCAGGAAAGAAACAAAATTATGGGAGAATACCTCAAGTCCATTTTTCTAGAATGATGTCCACTAGGATTTATGATAGAATCCTCTGGTCTGTGTGGAAAAGTCAGTCCCATTAGACACCTAAAAATACTTCTGTAGGAACATTTCACTTGCCAAGTAGTATTTACATCTTTGTTTAGTCTGAAGTTTATTTGTCTCCTTCCAATTATATTTAACAACACAAAAGGTAGAAGGAAAAATATCTTGGGAAAAGACTCTTGTCCCGTCACATGATTGAGAGAAATTTTCTTTAGCTGATGCTTTCAAATTCACATTACTAATGAGTAGCTGCTTTAATGGCAATGTGATCCTATGAGCCATAAAACAAAATCTTGGTACATGTGAGAGTCATGTTTAGTACCTTGAGCAGAAGGGATGTCCTGGCAATGACTCACAAGCCAGAAATTATAATTGTAGGGATTTTACTGCTCTGCTGCAGGACAGGGCTGGGCTGTGCATGCAGCAGAGCCCTAAGGTAAGAACCTCTGCTTTAGTAGGCCCTGGTGATTCAGCTGTGCCAAGCCAGCTGTTTGATTGCCACAAGACAGCCCTGGGCAAAGAGATTAGTGGCGAGAGTGTGCCAAAAAGATATGACATTGTTCTAAATGGCTGCAAGTGTATGAGCAGTGGTCTTCAAACTACTGTTTCCAGCAGTTGACTTCTCGCTGTGTTCCTGACCTGGCTCTAAAAGCAGCACCATGAAGTGACACATTTTGCATGTCAATACTAACTCTTCCTCTACATGATTTGTCATGCTACTATGGCAGTAAAATTTTTGCATTCAGATAGACGGATAATAAAATTACAGACCATGGAGAGAGTTCAGAATTACTGATAATAATTTGCAAATGTCATTTGGCAGTTAGGTTGATGTCCTTTCATTTTAGCAACGCTTATATTTCAAGTGTTCAAATCACTGCTAAAAATTATGATTAAACATTTGAAATTTTTGCAGCAAGTAGTTGAAAAAGAACAATCTGCTACATACAGGCCTATCTGAATTCAAAAAGCAGTTGGACAATGCTCTCAGGCACATGGTGTGATTCTTGGGTTGTCCTGCACAGGCCGAGGAGTTGGACTCGATGATACTGATGGGTTCCTTCTAACTCAGCATGATTCAATGATTCAGTGCTATTTTCTACACGTCTTAGGAAACAGACAATTCACAGCTTTTTATTCTGCTTCTTCCACTGATCTTAATTTTATCCTTCACTTTTCACCTAAGTATTATTTGCGCATCCAATGTTCCAGAAAATGTCAGTGCGTTGAAACAATCCTGTTTTACTGCTACACAGAGAACAGAGTTGGATCGTCAAGATTAATGTAAACATTGCGAGCACTGAATTTTTTTGAACCCTTTAAAAGGTCTGATTTTATTTATGGAAAGTTAAGTAAAATATAAATGTAAAGAAAGAGAAATATAAGGAGGTAAAGTAGTGTCTACCACTAAAACTGAAGTTGCTGCAGCTGCCACATAATTACTTCAGTGTGTTGGCAGCTGGATAATCTGTATGGATTTTAGTTCATTTTCTGTAGAACGGGTATAACAAAGAAGAGGGGTTTTTTTTCAGATCACCCAGGTCTAGAAAATGTGGTACAGATTGAGAAATTTCAAGAAAAAGCTTACATGGAGTTCCAAGACTATGTAACAAAGGCATATCCGGATGATACTTACAGGTCTGTAATCTTAGATGCTTACTTGATTGATTTTCTTTTCAGAGTCATTGGTGATACTGATTTGTACAGTATTTCATGTAATAGATATGTACATTTTCTTCTTACCTCCTTAAAGTTAAGAAATGACCTTTAGAACACTTCAAATATTATGCATGAGGTAATACATGAGTATTATTTGTCATCTCATTATTAATTTCTAAAATTAAGTATCAGAAATAAATATTAGTAATGTTCAATTTGAATTGCATCTATTTGGAATATTTCCTCATTTAGTCTTAAGTCCAAACATTATGTATAGTACATTTAATTGATAGGCAACCTCACATTTTCTGTACTGTTCAAGACATGACTAAACATAAATTTAATGCTCTACTGATTTAAATATTTAAGTCTTTCATGAACCAGATATAGCAAATTTTGACCAGTAGTGTTCCTTGTCAGTTTTTTCTCTTCTTTTACTAATAACATAATGGAGAGTAACACTAAAATGTGTGATCTGCTAAGTAACACTTTTCACCAAACTTATTTTCCAGACTATCCAGACTTCTTCTCCGACTGCCTGCTCTTAGGCTGATGAGTGCTGCCATCACTGAAGAGCTGTTCTTCGCAGGACTCATTGGAAATGTTCAGATTGATAGCATCATCCCGTACATTCTGCGAATGGAGACAGCAGACTACAACTCTCAGATCATCGGTCATGCCGTATAAAAGCTGCAGTCCAGGATTCTGTACCATGGCAATCATGGTGATGTAAATGCATACCCTGTCTCCAAGAGATGGTAATAAGCCTTCCAACGCACCTTTCCAAAGAAGGCTCGTATTTCTCCTTTCCAGTACACTTGGGATACATGGTGGAGTGTATTGCGATATAGGATCACTTCCTGTTCTTCATCTGTCTTCAAGGACTTGTAAATTAACTTGATATCTGAAGAAAGTCAAGAATTGCCCATCCTATTTTTGTAGATAGACGGACTTGGAATATTTGTTTATGAAGTCCAGGCTTATGAGGAAAGTGAAGAAGCCTTGACTGAACTAAGGTATCTCAACTTAGTTTGATGTTCTAGACAAATAAATTAACTTTCCTCTCTGAGTTTTGTTTTCAGTGTTTTGCTACTAATTCTTTCTCACGTATCAAATCGAAAATACATGATCAAACATCCCGAAAAGGCCAGTTTCCATGCAGACAAGACCCAACTTAGTTTTGGCTGTTGTTTTGAAGAGAGATTTGTTTCTTGCTGAATTAAACACTGGATACCATTACAAGTGCAGGGAAAGTAGAGGAAGTTCACATTTTAAAACATTCTGGTGTTAACATTGATGCAGTTGATCAAAAGTGAAGCAGCAAAGAGTAGTGATTGTTTTGCAGATGCAACAGAATACTGTATTGTAGCAATAATGTGGTAGATATCAGCTGTTCTATACTACAAAAAATTAACAGAGAAGTGTATACTGCAGGCATTCAAAGACAGCATGCTCCTGCTTTTTCTGGTCTCAGAGCTTTTTCACCCTACCCCTCCCTCTTTCATACTCAGTGCCCAGTGATGGAGGCATTCTAGATGCCTCTTAACTGGTGTCCATGTCTTTATTTTTTGTTATTGCTAGCCCTTGGGTATGTAGTTCTCTTTTCCAACCAGTCCTGTATGATTACTTTTCAAATTTGAGTTTGTCAAATGCAGTGCCCTTCCGTATGGGAGCATAGCCTCTGCTGCTTTTCCTTTCCTCATTAGAAATGGGTCTAGATATTCCATACGCGTTGCCTGAATCATACTCCATAGCTCCATCTAAGGATGGGTTTAAATGTTTTTCTGTCTTGAGGATGTGACTCACTTGACAAGTGATACTGACATATGGTTGCTTCTTGCTTCCTTTTGCAACAGGAAGTTATGCATCCCTGGCACATTTATTTCCTTTTGCTTAAAACGAGAGAAGTATGCTAGTGAAAGTGGTGGTCTGCTTCAGACATTAGCATTTAGGATTATCTGAATCTTGAGTCAAGGCCAAGTTCTATTTAGCATGACCCCTTTCTTTCTCTGGCAAAATTGAGTGAGGAAGAACCTCACCCAATCAAGAAACATGGTTGCACCAGAAATTGCATAGCCAGAAGATCAGGTTAAATGGGGGCCTTTGCCCACTCTGCAGTGGCAGTTCAAGGCCACCCTAACACCAAGAGACTACTAGATGAGGCTTGGGTTCTGTAGTTCTTGAGTTCTGTAGTTTTTCTCAGCAGCTGAGGATTGCTACCGGACAAAAAGAATCTGAGAACTGCCTCTGAAACTGAATTGCTGTGTTCTTCTCAATTCCGGTAACTGAGCTGCTTGGATCTTCCTCTACCCAAGCTCCGTAATCAGAGACTGTATCATAGAATCACAGAATCAGAGGATGGTTGGGGTTGGAAGAGGCCTTAAAGATCATCTGGTTCCAACTACCTGTATGGACAGGGACATCTTCCACTAGACCAGGTTGCTCAGAGCCCCACTCAACCTGGCCTTGAATGCATCCAGGAATGGGGCATTCACAGCTTTTCTGGGCAACCTGTTCCAGTCCCTTATCACCCTCACAGTAAAGAATTTCTTGCCAATATCTTATCTAAACCTGCTCTCTTTCAGTTTGAAGCCATTCCCCCTTGTCCTGTCACTACATGCTCTTTAATAGTCTCTCTCCATCTTTCTTGTAGGCTCCCTTCAGGTACTGGAAGGCTGCAATTAGGTCACCCTAAGCCTTCTCTTTTCCAGGCTGAAGAATCCCAGTTCTCTCAGCCTTTCCTCATGGGAGAGCTGTTCCATCCCTCTGATCATCTTGGTGGCCTCCTCCGGACTCACTCCAACAGTTCGATGTCCTTCCTGTGCTGGGTGCCCCAGAGCTGGATGCAGCACTGCAGGTGGGGTCTCAGAGGAACAGAGGGGCAGAATCCCCTCCCTCTCCCTGCTGCCCATGCTGCTTTGGATGCAGCCCAGGACCCATTTGGCTTTCTGGGCTGAGTGCACATGGCTGGGTCATGTCCAGCCTCTCATCCACCAGCACCCCCAAGCCCTTCTCACAGGGCTGCTCTCCATCTGTTCATCCCCCAGCCTGGATTGATACCAGGGGTTGCCCAAAACCAGGTGCAGCACCTTGCACTTGGTCTTGTTAAACCTCATGAGATTCCCATGGACCCACTTCTTGAGCTTGTCCAGGTTCCTCTGGATGGCATCTCCTGTTCTTCAGGTGTGTCAACAGCACCACTCAGCTTGGTGTCATCAGCAAATCTGCTGAGGGTGCACTCGATCTCTTCATCTATGTCATTAATGAAGACAATAACACTGGTCTTGGTATGGATTCCTGAGGGACACTATTTGTCACTGATGTCCATTGGGACTCTGAGCCATTGAACACTACCCTCTGGTTGTGACCATCCATCTACTTTCTCATCCATCTAAGAGTGCACCCATCAAATCCATCTCTCCAGTTTAGAGAGAAGAATGCTGTGGAGGACCATACTACACGATTGGTCATATTCAATCCCGCAGATCAAAGCACTCAGTGCTGAGGACCCCTGATGGCATGGAACAACCCCCTTTGCTGTGCCTTGGCACTTACTGACTTGCTGGAGGACAGCTTTCAGTGTTGGAACTGGCCATGGCAGCTGAGCTCTTCTCATGTTCCACCTTTTGAAGGTTGTAGGATTCAAGTTCTTTGTCTGTGTTCCCTGGAGAGCAGTATGAGGATGACTATCCTGTCTCTCAGGAGGTGTGCATCTCATCAGCAGAGTTTATGGAAATATGAAAGACTGTTGCTGCCAACCTGCTGTGCTTGTTCTCTCCCCATGGGTTAGAGGCCCATTTTTGATCTGTACGACCAAGTTGCTGATCATTCTCCAATTCAGCTCTCCTCAAAAATTCTGGCCCTGCTTTCCCTAACCCATCTTTCCATCCTTGCTATCCCTAACCCACTTCTGGCTCTAGCAGGCACAGGAGATTTACAGTCCTCTACATTAAAAGTTTAAAGGACACTGACAACATATTACTCCTGAATATACTTGAGGTAGTTTTCCAGGCATTCCCCTTCTCTTGGAACCATTTTACTCTAATATTCTCCAGATTCTTGAAACCCAGGTAATAGTAGGACGGAAGTAAAAATCTGCTTTCCTTCTAAATGCAGTACACTGTGCAAATCTCTCCCACATCCTTGAAGAAATCTTCCACCCCACAACTTGAGCCTCAGGTGTGATATTGCAGTTCTTTGTTTACAGCTGACCAAAAGATTCAGCTGATGCAGCCTCTCATGCGGTACTGTCCAGCTTCAGAAACAGCTTAGAAAATATCAGGGTACCTACAGATGTAAATTTTTAGCAACTGAATCCCTCAGTTCAACCATCTTTATGGCTTGAAGGGATCTTGAAAGATCTTTCAACCTTTCATGGGAACAAGACCCTGGAAGAGACTATCTAGTACCCTGTCCAATTGCATCTTGCAGTGATTGATTGCTCTCAGCACAAGAAATGTCTTTGTCACATCAAGATCTTCAAGACTCCTTATAGAGAGTGGCCTTGCACCAATGTCAGCCACTTCCCTTAATATTCTAGGGTGGATTTCTTCTGAGCCCTTGGGTTTCTGTGGGTTGAGCCCTTGTAAGAGGCTGCAGACGAGCTGTTCACCTACTGGTGGGTTGACGCATGCACTATTGTAGATACTTGATCCAGTGCTCTGTGGTCCAGCTATGCTGGTAAAGATGGAAGTAAAGAAGATCCTGAGTTCCTCTGCCTTATCAGCATGACTAGTGAGTAGTTTCCCTGCCCAGTTAGGCAATGGGTCTATGTCTTCCCTCTGCTTCTGCTTACTATTCACATATCTGTAGAAACCTTTGTTGTTATTCTTGACATCTTTGGCCAGTTTTATTTCTGTGTGAGCCTTAGTGTTCCTGCCCCCATCTCTGTGTGCCCTAGCAAGACTTTTGCAGTCCTTGATGGGTATTTAGCTGTCTTTCCATAGCTAGTCTGTGTCTTTTTTTCATTTTTTCTTTTTCCTTTTTTTTTTTTTTTTTTTAATTGGAGCGCTATTTTAGAAGGGATGTCCTCAGAACCTGATTTTCTCTGGATTCCTATCCTTGTTTCCTCTTCATGCCCTAATCTGTTTGAATACAAGTTAACTTCAGTAACGCATGGACTGCCACTACCACAGACTGCTCGGTCAAGACTACTTGCTTAGGATGTGTGAACTCAAGCACAAAAACCTTGATCATGTTTCACATCAGGTTGTTTAAATTCAGGCGTTTGTATATTGTGAGGGCCAAAAACCCCCTGCATTTCATGATCTTGGATACCTCTGACATTTGGACCTCTAAAGAGCCAAAGTGCATACATACAACACATAGCAAACAGCTCTGCTACTGGTAAGTGACCTTGTTCCCCCCAAAGTTTTACATTTTTATAATAATAAATTTTCAAGATTGATATAAAGGTAGTGTGCAGCTGATCTATGCTGCCTGCCAAGTAATCTCTTTTGTCTTTTTGATGATCTAAAAGATGTATCCATACAGGAGGTTGTTATTTCAGTGTTACTCACTTTGCTCAGAAAGACCTTAATTAAGTATTTCAAATTATTTCATTAATCACTCTTAAACTACAAATTCATTCTTTTGATAAGGAATGAGGAATAACAGGGTTTTCTCAGGAATGGGAGCTTTAAAACAGGTAAATACAGGAATCAACATGGTTTTTCCATGTTAACCATTACAGTCATCTAAGAACAATGCAACAGCTCATGGAAAAACCAAACCATGAAGTTCTGGTTTTGTTTTTTTGGTTACTTTAAGATAACTGCTTCTAAGTTAAATGAAATATATCAAGTTACCTTCAACAGAGGCCCTTAGTGTTTCTAACAGTTATTTTTTATGATTACATAATCTCACATTACCACCTGTGTGATTTATTGTCATTTATAGTCTTGTGAATGAATATTCTTTGGTACTGAATGACAGACTGGCCAGTATTACTGGGTTCTGTCAGTACCACTGTCAATACAATAACAAAAATGTGAGTATTGAAGCTTTCTCCACAATGGATGTTAAAATATCTCACTGTTTTTGTGACTTCTTTTCACCTTTAAATTACTTGTCAACTTTCTGATCTTTACAAGCCTTGACAGTTTTCAGAGCCAGTCAGGATTTAACCAAATTGTGGCATTTACCAGCCAAAAACTCTTTGCCAATGAAAGGATAAGTTTAGTTTCAACAGCTTTAAAATTTTCAATGTTAAGAGCAAGAAAAACCATTTTAATATAGATCATATGAAAGGAAAACCAATTTTATACATTTTAGAATCCTATAATTTAAAGATGATAATACTGTTACACGTAATAGGCTTACTAGTTCAAATATTCTTCATGAAACTGTTGCACACGTGTATGTGGGTTTAGGTTGCTTGTTTCATACTGCTAAAGTTCCTAGTGCAAATAATTGTTATATTTTAAACTTTTTTCAAGAGTACCTTCACTGCAATACCTTCCGTAGTTACAAACCTATCTGTCCATACATTTATTCTTGTCGTGTGATCTTCAGTGTCAGTGAAAGTCAGTCTGTTCTTTTTGAAACTGGTCTGTTCATTTTGTTCAGCCTTCATGGTTTGCTAGTACATCAGTTTCAGTGTAAGCAATACAGTGTCACTGTAGTTGTCTTGCTGTTGTATAAATCACTATAAATGTCTTGAAACCTGGCTAAATTGGAAAACTCTATTTTGGTTGTATTTTTAAAAATAAATTGTAACTTTCTATTATAGAAAACAATTGCAATATCCTATTACTTTGGTAGTGTTTTATACGGATTGTCGTATTGACCTAGAACACTGTAAATGATTACAAATAGTTTGTGGATCTTTCACTTTTTTATTACAGAGTGTAGTATTGTCAGTTATATTCAGTCTCTGGGATTTGTGGTAGCTGCAATATCTTGCTGTTTGCTAATCTTTGTTGCTATTAACCCTCTGTTTCCATGCTTACTACTTTCTGGCCTATGCATTTGAAAATTAATAATTTATTGTAAGATTTAATTTACCAGTGTTTTGTTTTTTAAAATGCTGTATGGAAATATGTATTGTAATGAACCCGAATCATAGATCTTCATGTCATATAATGCAATAATGGATTTTTTGGAAATTAGTATTTGATTCATTATGGATCAGTTTTAGGTTGAAAGTTATAGTATGGTTGAGCAAAACTTTTTTCTTTTGAAAGAAACAGACTTCAGATGTTCAAGTAAACTTATCTCAGTTTTAAATACTACCGGATAAATAATTAATTTATTATTGTTTAAAATTGTGAAATTAGCACAAGTTTCAGGCTACTCCAGAATTGATTTCTCAATGATAATTTTAAAAATGTAAGGTTTTTCAGTAATTGTCTTCTGTTTTAAATGAACGTGGCATTTGCATGGATGTGCAGATAACCCAGAACGGTATCCCAAATGAGAAATTCATTGCCATTCTTTCCATGTTTAAATTCTGAAATGTTTTTATCATGAAGTAAATTAATTACCCACTAATACACTGCAGAGAAAATGTAAGGTGCACTGGTAAAAGATAAAGTTTGGACAATACAATGACTGTACTAATTATGAGAGCTGAAAATAAGCATTTAGAGTCTCTTTCCCAAGAAAGTTTACTCCATGCTCCATCTTGCCTCTGTTTTGAAGACTTAACCTTTCTTGGTACTTAGAATTACAAGATGGTTTGGGTTGGAAAGGACCTTAAAGATCATGTAGTTCCAGTCCCTGCCATGGGCAGAGACACCTCCCACTAGACCAGATTGCTCAAAGCCCCATCCAACCTGGCCTTGAACATTTCCGGGGATGGGGCATCCAGAATTTCTCTGGACAACCTGTTGCAGTGTCCCACTACCCTAATTATATAGAATTTCATAGAATCATAGAATTGTTAAGGTTGGAAAAGACCTCTAGGATCATTGAGTCCAACTGTTTCATCCTCGTGTCCAATTTAAATCTGCCCTCTCGCAGTTTCAGGCCATTGCCCCTCATCCTATCACTGCAGGCCCTGATGTCTTTCTCCACCTTTCTTGTAGGCCTCCTTTAATTATTAAAAGGCCACTAGGAGCTCTCCTCAGAGCCTTCTCCAGGCTGAACAGCCCCAACTCTCTGTCTGTCTTCATAGGAGAGGGGCTTAAGCCCTCTGACCATTTTTGTGGCCCTCCTCTGGATGCACTAACTTCTACAGGGCCCTGTTCCCCAGCTGGTCTGCTAATGAGTTACTCTTTCTTCTGCTGGTAACTCCACACCTTTTGGCCACCTCTGTCAACAAACATCCCTAGCACCCAGTCTTGCCTTACCTCCTAATACCTCTGTCAAATAACTCCAAAGAACATTTTTACTTAATCACAGGAATCCATCTATGATGAGCTGCTTTGTTTTTCTTCCCACGTGTACCAAGTCTTGCATTAATGCATGCTGTGGACAGCCCTACCCTCGCTCTGATATACAGCGGCTAATACAGAATACAGTTTTCTCTGAAGTGAATCTTTATGAGAAGAAATCAGGGTTGTGCATTTTGGCTTGAATATAAGAACTGATTGTATCCTCTGAGGCACTGTGTTGCAGGTGAAAGCAACTCATTTGGACCACTAGAGCATCACCATCTTCAAGTATCAACATCTGGATGCTTAAGGTTTTTGTAGCTCTTGATAGTGGCTGAACAAATGCATTTCCCAATTATTTTTTTTTAATAACTGGATCTTGTAGTAATGTTTGCCCAAATATATTTTCAAGTTAACTCTGCTTGGATTAAGGGGAGGTGGTGGGGTGCTAATAAGGAGGCAGGAATATTTGTATTTTGTGTGAAATGGTAGGGGAAAAGGGATAGCACAGAAATGACGTTCTGGGAATGCTTTTAATTAAACTTCTGTGGTAAATTTGCCTGTGAGAACAGAGAAACCAGATAGAACTGTTCCACCATGGGTTCTTCTTAACTGTGCATTTCACTCAGCAGGACTGTCTGCTGGACATCCAGAGGACCAAACTGCCATGCTCTGAACCTCCTGGCAATACCAACTCCCCAGACAAGAAAGTTGGTTGGCAAGAGACATGTGAGCAGCCAACCCTGTGGCTTTGGTCCTGCAGATTTCTGATGCTTTGCAGACCTGCAGTCTAATTCCTTCCAATAAGCTGTTCATGAGGTGTCTGAGCTCCTTTATGATTACTTCAGTTCTCCTTCATCCTAGGGTTTTACCAGGGAGCAAACTGAACAGCCATGTGCTTTGGCTAATGAAGGCTACCTGAGGAACAGCTCCAAAAGGAATTTTTCTTTCACTCTCTAACCAGGGGAATTTTGCCATTGGAAAATCAAAGATGAAGGTAGAGTTACTGCTGGAGCCATAACCCAGACAGTTCCCACAAAGTGACAGGTGTTTTCTAAAAGTGCCAGTAAATTTATTATTCTAGGGGTTTTGAGACCTAAACTGTTCTCACAGTTTACATACTCACATGTTTTTTGACAATTACGAAGTATGTACTTTCTTGTAACATCTTGCTTAGTTCCAGGCTATGAACTTATGTTCTAGCCTTTTCAATAAATAGAACCCAAGTGACAAAATCTTCTTCCACTGTGTTTTTGGGAAATATAGATGGATGATAGGACTAAAAAAAAGTGTTAGTGAAAGCATTAGAGATTGCACTGTTTAGACTAAAGTGAGAGAAACTATGGTTAGAGACTGGATTAGAGTATTACTGGACACTGAATTGTGGAGATTTGTGTTGTGGATTGGACTTTGCTTCTGGAATTTTGCAGTTCTAGAAGGATGGGGCAGGAAGTGATAGCATTTTCAAAATCTGCATAGTATGCTCTTATTTGTTTGTCTTCTGCTGGATTTTTGTCTTAGTTTAATTAAGAAAAGGATTTCCATTTATTATTGCAAATGTATGTTCCACAGTTGGGAACCACTGCAGAGTAAATTTACATGACTTTCCATACTAAGAACAGAGGGAATGGCAGTGGAATAGGCAAACATAATAAAGAGTTCTTCTATGGTAAAATGTAAACACTAAATTATTCTGTAGGTCAATTGACTTTTGCACTTTCTGAGAATATATGAACTTCAGTTTTTCAAGATCAATTGTACCACTGAATAAAGCTCCTTAAAAAACTAAACTAAGATTCAGTGAGATGGTTGTGTGCTAACAAAATGAAGGGAAGTTATGTGTCATCCTTTGAGTCATTCAGGAAATGGATTTGTTTATTTTCAAAAAATATGTTGTCTGTTATGCTCTGTATTAGGAAAGAAGCAAGTAACTTGTGTTCAGAATTGAGAGGGAGATTTTTGGGCCTGAAAAAGAGTTCTAGCAGTAGTTCTGTGACATTTACTTGAACTAGAGGAGAAAAACAAGGCAGCATTAAATGTGTTTAGCAAGAGTTTTTGAGGAACTGAGGTTCAGTGTGCTAATTTTGAGGTAAAAAAAGGCAACATCTAACAAGAGTCTTAAATTTATATACCTGGGAATTAAATATTTCTTATGGGTTCATGAATTTGACAAGTTACTTGAGTGACAAGAGAGCATTCAATGCTGTCTCCCAGAGATGCCCCATTAAATCCTTAGGGAGACATACTTGCATTTGCATCCCACTGTATTCAAACGTGACATTTGCACCAAGTTGAGGGAGAATTTTTGAACACAGAAGTCAGATTCTCTTTTTCATGCACAGTGACACATCAACAGAAGCAGTTTAAGTAGATGTGATGGGACTTCAGCAGCTACAAGGTAATGAATTTCTCAGTGGAGATCTCACTTGACTAAAGTAATGGAGAAAATAGTACAAAAAAAAGTAAAATGCAATTCGAAGAAGATGCTGTAAAATGTTCCTGATGCTAAGAAAGTATTCCCCACAAAATCTTCTGTAGCATCAGAGTCACATTAAGTTGATCCCTTCTTCCAGCTTTGTGTCACAATGCCCTATCCTCCACAATGCTCTCAGTCGAAGAACCATGGTACCACATGGATCAGTGAAGTGATCCAGATAATTTTAACCCTTGGGGGGAAAAACCCACAACAAACAACTGTGTTATTTCACTGCCAGCAGAGGAAATGCTCATGGAATTATATTCACAGTCAGTGAATTATCCCAGTTACATTAATCAGGAATAGGCTTAGAAACTGGTATGGGCGTTGAACCTATTCAATGCTTCCAAAGTTGGTTTCCCAATTTAAACTACACTTCTTTGATATTTTACACTCCATCATCAGTAGTTTGTATCAAAATAATGGTTTCTGTGTATGAAGTCAGAGACAATGAGTGAATTCTGACTGTAAATATTCCTCCCTGGTTTTATGCCTGCTAATGTACACTTATCTGACCGTATCTTAATGTATTTAATAAATTTTCTAACACTTCTGACTGAAAATGCATAACCTGCCACAAGAATACTGAAGCCTAAGACTTGTCACAAAAGACATGCTGTGGTTCGAGCACAGAGCACAGAACCAGCAGGCCCTATGTTTTATGTTTGAAAACAAAACCACTTGTGTTAAAACTAAAAAAATTTGAGTGGAAATTCAGACCATTAGACTTTACATTGAAATGGGTATATTTCCACACTGTGAACTTGGCTGACACTGGTTTTTCCCAGTCTCCCTTTCAAGTTTAACACTACCTACTTAATTTTTCACTCCAACTCCTGCTTTGTCCCTTCCCAAAACCCCAGTTCCGATAGTGACAGTGTCCAGCAGCTTGGCCTTTCCATGTTTGACAGCTCGTCTCTGCTCAGCAGCCAGCACTGGCTGCAGCACTAATGATGTGTTTACCAGGTGCTTTTCCAAGTCTTGCCTGCTCTGATGAAGTACTGTGGATCTATTTTTTGCCTGGCCTGTGTAACAGTAGCCTTGTGAAGGTCAGGGAAATAGTTCCTGCACCTTGCCTACTCAGCCCTGCAGCGACAGTAATAAAGTCCTGCCAATACCCACAGCAGGGCAATCAAAGGTCTTTCCTCCTGCTGATGCAGAACAAGGAGAAGGCACTGGGACAAGATGGAGAGGTGGAGTGGACACATGGATGAGACAACAGATACACATTCCTTGATGGCCTGCTAAAGTTGGGAAAAGCCAGGAGAGACAAGACTGCTAAGCTCTTCTCTGACCATCACCCGAAGTCTGTATGGGGTGAGATGTCACCTGCCCTGCCCCTGATTCTCCATCCGGGCAGTCCTGGACTCCTTACTGCCAGTCTTGGTAACTCTTTTCTCACCACAGATCTTGTGACCTGTGTGAAATAAGGGATTGTCAGTAGACACTTCCATTATAAAGAGGCTTTTCTCCCTCTTCTGAAGTTCTTTGTATCTTGCTGACCTTCACGTGTAAGCAGTAGGCAAGTGTTCTACGACTCCAGCCTGTGCAGACTGGGAGCCAAATCGCAGTGTATTCACCAGAAAACACCCTTCAGCCGCCGTAAG
>VZTH01018221.1:61776-96955 GCA_013397815.1 Aleadryas rufinucha
GTGCAGCTGTGGAAGCGGGCGCTGAAGCAGATCGGCAGCCACGGCGGCGCCCGGGGGGCCATCATGCAGCTGCTCAGGTAACGTGGCGCCCGGCGCGGTCGGCGGGGCCTCCCCGCTGCGCGNCACGCAGGGCCCGCGGCTGTTTTCTCTCCCTGAGGCACCTTGGAGGGCTCCTGGATGCTGAGCTGTCGGTGTTGCCCGGGCGGGTTTTCCTGGTGTCCAGCCTCGGTCCGTAGTCTGTTGCCACAGCCGTGTCTCTGCTGTAGCTGCACTCAGTGCTTTTGTGTACACCATCGTGCTCTTTGCTCTGGGTCACCTCAGGTTGGCAGTGGCTTTCTTGAACTGTACAAATCTGAGAGCCGTGCATCTGCTGAAATCCCGTGGTGTAAAGCAGGAGAATTACTTCATCTGCCTTACTGGCTCTGTTTCTTCTAATTCACTTCAAACTGCAGGTCACATCTGCTCTTTGGCAATGGATTGTCACTGCTGACCTATGCTCAGCTTTGGATGCCTTCCAGCCCCAATGGCATTTTCTGCAAAATGAGTTGCAGCCTTTGTTTCTATTCACGTCTTAGTACTTTCTTCCCCAACTACAGAACCTTACACCTGTCCACATTAAACTTTCTCCTGCTTTTTTTTCCGTCACTCCCATCTCATCTCTTTCTTGTGACAAGTATTTTGAATTAAGATACAGCATGCCTGAAGCTGCTCCCAAATAGGAGCTGCAGGTTTACTAAGGCACTCTCTTTTTCATTCAGATCCTTGATGAAATGTAGGGTGCAAGTCTAAATGGTATGTGATCCAAATTCAGCAGTGTCAGTAACGTGTTATCTTTATAGTTGGTCCTGGCAAAGTATTAGGATGTATACAGTGAATGTTGTAGGCCTGACCACATGCTAAAAAGCCATTTTTTTAGATCAATATTGAGAAGTCAGGAATATGGGATAGGGGTGATTTGCAAATATAAACTTCTCTGCCATATATTAATGGCTTTCTTATGTTGGAACAAACAAGCCAAGCTTTCTGAGCCTTCTTGAAAGTTTCCCCCTCCTCACCCCCCCTCACCCCCCCTCATAATGGCCCTTTTTCTGTTATTTCTTGTGGCTTAAATTGATCTGTTTTGAAGAGTTAAACATAACATTTTACATAGTTGCTGATCAGGCCTCATCAGTATTTTCATATAGTGGCTTTAGTACTTGTTGAGCAGTGAGACAATACATGGTGTCCCTGGCTAGTGCTTTACTGCTATTATAATTACTATTTTCTGTCACACACCTTCCCCGCCCCAGGTTGTTTTCTCTACTTTGTTTTCCTTTTCAGGCTGTAGCTGTTACTCTGACAGTTCTCAAGAAAAAATGGAGCTGGGGAAATGAAAGTGTGGAAGAGTTTGAGTATTAGGCTCCATCAGAGTGCCTCTTCCTAAGCCCAGCTTAATGAATGTCTCCTCAGAGATCTTTTGTGAGTCTAAGATCACAGGCTGTTGACACCTTTCTACAACACAGGAAAAAAGGGCAGGCGAGACTGGAGGCAGTGCTGCCTTCAGAAGACTGAAGTTAGGTGTGCTAGGTGGGGAATCACACCTGATCCTCATAACCACACCAAGCACAAACACAACTGCTGCCTCCTGCTCACCTTTCAAGCCATTAAATCATCCATCCCAGCCAAAGGAATAGGCTTGGTGCTTAAATGAAGAGTAATCAAGGTGTTCTTTCTTGCCACAGTAGATTTTAAGAAGTAATCACTGGTAAGTGGAAAAAAAATTATTTACCCAAGTCAGGAGGCTCTTTCTCTGAATTTCCCTGCTTTTCTCTATATATTTTTCACTGAGACAGCTGCAGCAGATTTATATGCTATGAGGTCAAATTATTAAGAGCCTTTGTGGATGGAAATATTCTCTTTACTTAAAACTCAGTGAAATTGGCTGGAAAATATTCTCTGGAAGGCATAAATACCTCTTAGTGTCTGATATCAGTATTCAGGGCATGAAGTCAGGGCAAGGGCATAAGAACACTTTAAAGAAAGGGAGGGGAAAAAGGAAGGGAGAGCAGCAGTGGAATGGCTCTTCTTTGTCTGAAGCTGGGAATTTGGGCTTGTATAGCTGAGCCAGAGATCTTTGAGTGTTTCTTTGACAGAGGAGAGATGGGTCAGAGAATCTCTCTGCCTGCCACCACAGAGGTTTTAAATGAGTACCTGCTGGAATGATTGTTGCTTTACACACCCTGGGAGAAAAGACAACAAAAAAAACTTCATCTGAGCACATTCCTTCTCTCACTTGGGATTGAGTTGAGAGTGTGCATAATACCACAAACAGCTAAAACCTTTGAGAGGAAACTTTTCCTTATCTAATTCTGCTTGGAATGAATGTCAGTAAAAAGAAAAGAAAAGTTGCAGATACAGAGGGAGAAGAGCACTTCAGTTAACTTTAAGGTTTTATCATTAGAATGTAAATCATAGGCTCAGTTTCATTATTGATCTCTTCAATAATGTTAAAATATGTTCTTTATAAAGAGTTGAAACTCATATATACCTTATCTGGGTCAGTGTAAGTCTCACAGAGTTGCAGGGTGAATGCTTGCATCTTTCCCACTTACACAAAAGCAAGAAAGTAACAGTTATAGTTTAGGGTTTAACATGTATTTCCTTGGCAAGCAGCTGCAATGGCAAGCAGCTGCAATAGCTAAAATATTGCTATTCCTGTCTTGGAGGTTACTGTCCACACAGACATGTAAAGTCTCTTGTGCTGCTTCAGTGCTGACCGCTTCCAATGGCAATTCAGGCTGAAATAGTAGCTACTAACAGTTGAGAAGGATGGTAACATTTTCTACTAAGTGGATTAACGTGTGACTCTGGGACTCCCACAGTATTTAAGGTTTTGTGGGCGTTAAATTGTAGAGTTGCTTTATCTTCCACTATAATGAGCTTTTAAATAAGTAAGAGTCCCTGAAAGCACTTTTGTGTGGCTTTTATCATCCTGTCAGTGGGGTGCACATTAGTTGCAGGAATTGGTGATTGTTTTGCAATCCTTCAGCTTGAATAGTTTTTTTTTTAAATATCTTTTCATACATGTGTGCAGATTTTTACTAACCCCTAAGAAACCTCTGTCACAATTTCATTCTGAAAGGACGCCAATTGAAACTGTTGTTTTGATAATTCACAGGGTCAATGATTTGAAGACTGGTAATCTGGTAGGAACTGACAAATATGGAAACAAATACTATGAAGACAAAAGAAACTTCTTTGGTACGTGTGCTAATGTGAACACCTCCCAGCCAACTGTGCAGCTCTTGCATAGCTTGTGTGGTTTCTGCTAGTGAAATACAGCTTGTTGCCTGCCTGACTTCCCTGCACTTGACTTGTGTGAGTCTTAGACAAGGGACTCATAGGAATGCTTTGACAGCTTCTGTTTCTCTACTGCATCCCTCAATTCATTTGACTGTGTTTGCAATCTGGAACAATAAATATGGGATAAATAAAAGCCAGTTAGATGGTCTCCATGTAGGTAAAGGTATATGATCATGTGATTGAGAGTTGAATTTGGTCCTTGACCTAAAGGCTGGTAGCTTAACAGGTGGGGAAAGAAAGAGAACTACCTTTAAAACTGCCTCCCAGCTGTACTCACTTACATGATCACTTCAGGGCAAAGAGCACAGGTTAGCTTAAACTTCCCGTTACCTTAAGTAATGGGATTTTAAATCAAGTTTGTAGAGTACTTAAAAAGGCAGCACCTAAAGCAATACAGGTGACACATAAGCAATTGATATGCTGGTCAGGCCAAGCTAACTGCTGACTAGGTTAACTTGTAGGGTAATCGGGGAAAGCACTTGCTGGTTAACATTGCTTGGTAGTTTTGTGTAGCTGAAATTTAGTTTAGTCTTAGGTTATAAGTGGCAATGTCCTTTGGGAGAAGACTCCTCATAACGGAGAAAAAAATTCCCCAAACTTGTTTCTCTGCCTGAAAATTGTGTAAGTCCCTATTTCCCATTACTTATACAATAGCCAGTATTTGCTTCCTTGTGAGAGGATTAGATTTAGTCATCTAAAACTACACTAACAGTGGAAATACTTGGGGAAAAAAAAAGCTGTGCTGGCTTTAAAGTAAGTGCCCATTTTGGTAGATACTATCACTCAAAATGCTTTCCCTTGGTTTTCCTGAATTCTCTCCTTTATATGAAAATCATTTATTTTTTTGAGCTGATATGATCTTTCTGTTTGTTTACTTAAGGTCGACACAGATGGGTTGTATATACTGAGGAAATGAATGGCAAAAATACCTTTTGGGAAGTTGATGGAAGCATGGTGCCCCCTGAATGGTAAACCATTTAGCTTAATAATGTGGACAGATACTAATTGTGTAATTGCTTTATATTTTCTTATATTACAAAGGAGAATATTAAAAAAAATAATTTCATGGACTCAGCTGTCTTGTATATGACCAGGAGATTTCAGGCTGGTCACTTCTAATGTTGAACTGCATTCATGTTTATTGCTCGCTGTCCTGGCAGAGGCACTCACTGCGTTTTGGATTGAAAAAAACATTTTGCCAGCCAGATTGAGCAGGTCAAGATGGTCTTCTAATTTTCTTTATTACTTGTGATTCTCTGTTAATGGCTTGGCAAAGCCTTGGGCCACCAGAAGTAAAAAATTTATTACCATCATAAGCAAGAACCTAAGGAACATATGGCAGTGGTGAAAAAACATTCCTTAACCCACAGCCACTAACAGCATAATTGTTTCAATTTATTTACATTGATGTGGTTGTAAACATTAAAGTGCCAGGATGCTCTATATGTTGACTGCTACTTGACTATAATTTTTATTAAGGTTTTATTTTCTTTCATGCATTTCAGTAATAATTCTGTTCAGCCTTGAGTTCCAGAAGGTCTCTGGCCACACAACTGTTGATTCTTTTTTTGTTTTCCTAGAAAACTCACACCACATAAAGTAACAGTGTATACTAGTAAAAACAATCTCTTTGCAATTCTTCAGGAACAGGAATAGCACTTCAGCCCCAAAGCAGCAAAAGGTGATATGAAGAGAGAAGTGTTTGGGTAGACTGAGCAAACACTGACATTTATTACTCCTGTGACAAATGCTCTGTGCCAAGGCTGGGATTGATTATAAAATCTCCTAAATTATGGCTCTCACTGGAACATTTGAGGAATGTGTGGGTAGACTCTCTAGATAGTCAATTTTGTTTCAAGCTCTCCCAGCCTTATATTATGTTTAATGTGGTTAATGCTTTTTTCTGTCCTATTGGTAAGAACTGAATGGCATTGTTTTTGGAAGTGACATTAGAATCTCCAGCACCAGGATGTTCGTACCTTGCTCTCTGTATAAGTGTTGTTTGGTTCTGGTTGTTATCCACTATTAGACTGTGCTGGCTTTTAAGGTTTTATTGATTTTTGTAGGTTTTGTTTTGCTTTATTTTGTTTTTTCCTTTGCTTGTGTTTATGTGATGTTTGTTGCCATTTACAAACCTCAGTAAAGGGTTTCTTCCTGAGAATCAAGGTGAAGTTTCAAGAGTTAAGTAGCTTGTTTAGTTCACAGAAATTAATGAGGTAGAAAAACTTGTTTTCCTATCAATGTGGAAAAAATTCCTTTAAAAGAAGCAGTAAAGATTTCATTGTTTTCAAGACTGGTGAGTGTAATGAGGCAGTAAAGGGTAAACAGTCTTGTGTTCAAAGGTATTTTTTTCAGGAAACTTAGTTGTGCAGTACCATTCAGGCTTGTGGATTTGGGGGTTTTTTTGGGGGGGAGGAATAAGGTGGGGATGGTGTTTCTTGCTGATAAAATTGTATGTCCCATGATAACACGTGTTTATTCTTATATAGGACTCCTAGCTTTGTGAGACATCTACATCACTGATGTGTATTTCCATACGGCTTAGAGACATCTCTAAAAATAGAAGTATTTTGACTGGGAATAAATGCTGTCTTTTAAGACTTTTTAAAAATTTTTGTCTGGTGCTATGCTGCCTTAAATTTGTAACACGGCATAGACTTCTGAATTGAAACTGACAATATATTGTACAAGCTGCTGTCAGTGTAACACTAGAGTTGTGCAACTGCACAGGTAATGAGTGGTTATTTTGGACCCAGAAATTTGTTGAAAATAAACTAAACTGTGTGAAATTACTTATATTAACAAAGAGAGTGAGTAATGCATAGTATAACAATATGATCCATGTTTGTCATCCTTGGGTCAACTGGGAAGTATTTAAAGTACCGCTGTTAGAAGTGGGCGTGATCTGAATGCTTCTTCTAATCCCTGGTTTTTTACTCTGGGATTCAGTTAATTTAGCTCAGCTCAGTGAAGTTTTGTGGGTATGTTGTATCCTCTCCTTGCAGTAAGCTGTGTGCCTTCAGGATTGTGGAATATGAATGATTGTTCAAGTACAATCAAGTGGAGCTCATGCATGATGAACTGGAAAAAAGCATTTTGATATGTTGAAAAGTTCTGAAAACAACTGGAAAAAAATGCTACCCTTTACCTTCTCTCAGATACTAAAGAGAAAGCAGCAAGAAAAAACATCTTATATGTAATAACATATTGTAATACCATTTTAGGAGCCACTGAGTATTTTCAGTATTCTGAAATAATTGATGTAATGTCTTTTGACAATGGATGTACTGAAATTGTACAGTATGAAGGAAATTGCAATGTTGTTCCGACATACGTCTACTCTCCAGGGAATCGAGACTGTTGCTTTTTAAAAATGTTTCCACACCAGAATATGTAGGCTTGTAGGTTATACTGATTTAGTTGTTATTTAACTTCTCTTTTACGCTGGGTTTTCTTTTTTGTCTCCAAAATCCAGATGTTGGTATCTACTTTGCTGGAGACAAGTTAATTAGATTTTTTAAAAAATTCTTCAATACTTGCTCTGGGAATGATGAATATTAATCTTCTTTTAATGCTTTACAAGATATTCGGCACAATTTTTTCCCTACACAAAGTCATCTTTTTCACTTTTAGACAGGGAGAGAAACCAAATACTTGTTTTGTCTCTTACTAGTCACAGTATGCTGTTTGCAGGAACTCGGTGCTTCCATTTTTAAACACACTGATCGGGTGTGCTCTGTGAACATATAAACAATAGAAGTTAAATCCGTTTATAGCAATGCCTGCGTGGACTCTGTTTAGTGCTTTCATGGATGTCTCCATTGCAGCATCACTCTAATCCTTGGCCTGTGTGTTTAAGCTATTTGTTCAGTGTATTTCTGGTTCAATGTACTTTGGTTTGCATTTTGGCCAAATACTTTGAAAAAACAAATTGACAACTGGTGTAAGTGTACACACTAGTTAAAAATAAATTGCTCTTTCACTGTCATCCTGTGGGAAAAGAAGAACTGTAATTTGAGAATAGTTTTTCTTTTTGTAAGGACACTTCATTTTGCCAGTACTGTCCTGTGTATTTGTAGTGTCTGTCCTGTACTTTGAGGTTTATTTCCTTATGGTGCACATCTGACATCTTTGGAAGGAGCTCCAGGAGCGCTTACTTCATATAGTGAAGTATTGCAGATTTACCTTCAGTTTAATAGTCTGCATCCTCTTTAGTTGATCTGACAGGGGGGAACGTAGCACCTCAGACTTAAAGTGCCAACATACTATAAAACGTAAGGACATGTGCAATTCTCCTGTAAAAATGCTGCTTTTCAAGTCTGCCTTCAAGGAAAACAAAACAAAATGATTGAACAGAAAAGGAAGGTGAGCGGGAAAACTTCCATCCTTTTGGTAGCTTCACAATAAATTTGTGGAGTTTTATAACTTGATTAAATGCTAGTTTGGTGTTTTCAGGTAAATTGGATGCCATCTCATTGCTATGGTGTAGTAGTTTGCATGAGAAATTAGTTATCTCCCATGTGTAAACAAATACGTTTGTTGTCACTTTTTCCTTCTCTGCCCTATGACCTGAACCCACATCTTCATTTCTCTTGTCTCATTGCATGGTTAACTTGTGACAAAAAGTGGATGTTAACAAGTTGGCAAACATCCTGAGCTGACGCAGGCTGTGCCTGAACCTTGCAGATGCACATATGGTAGTGGCTGCTGAGTTTGTGTAGCATCAGTTCTTGTTTGACAGCTTGTACATCATATAATTGGCTCCGGTCCCTTGTAGCTTCAGTTTGAAATCTACTTGCTTTTAAATATTTGTTAAAACTGAGGAAAAAATTCTTCATAGTCTTGAGAGCTTTTGAAGATACTTTGAGGTGTCTTTCATCCGTTTACTCAAGAAAAAGTGCAAAGGCTTTGCTGGCCTCAGTCTTTTTCCTAGTGACTGCTCTCTGATTCAGGAAGCTGCCTCAGCCTCTTCAGAGCTGCTTGCATCCTCCTGATTTTTCTGTGCTCTGTGCAAGTTGTCTGCTTCTTTGTAGGTTTTCAGTCATTAATTGCTTTTGAATCCTGTTTTTTCACGCATGAATTTATAGGCAGAGTTTGTATAGAAATCTGGCCATCTGCAGGATGTCATATTTCTTTATTCATGCTGTTCAACCTAGTGCATGAAAAGCTTTTCTTGAGCATCTGGGGGTAGAGTCTGAGATATCAGAGCTTCAAACAATTCTTTGAGGCAGGTGTCAAGGGGAAAGTCTTCCCAAAATAAAGTTTTCAAGATTTTAAGTGTAAAGTGGGAGCTTTTGTTTGAGACAGCAGACTCTGCAAACCAAAATGCTTTTGTAAGTCACATGTTGTGCTTCTAAGGGGAATCTTTTGTGACCAGGTTAAGCCCTGAAACTCCTAAACATAATTTGTAGTGGATTGATTTCTAAACAAACTTTTGAAATCTCTTCATGTATTTCAATACCTGTGACTGTACGGACATGTCTTGTGAGTGAGCAATTTTATTTCTACTTTCCAGTGAGAAAGTATGGTTCAAGGATTGGTTTTGCTGATCTCTTTAAATTTGAGCCTGGTTTCATGTTGATTTTATAGACATCCAGAAAATCTTACACCCAAAGATACTAATTTCTCAAAAATGCTGTATTTTAGAAGATTTTATGGATTTAGTCTTAAAAAGCTGCAAAACAACAGTCTAAATGACAGGTAAAGCTACTCTGTTAAATGATATTGTGAAGCTTTTCTGATGTTTCAAGGAATGAATGTGTGACAAGTACACTTGTAATGACAGAGGTGCCAGACATCATGCAGGCTTGGGATAAAGTTGATTTTAGCTGAGCATTAATACAGTTCTAGTGCTCTGCTTGCTCCAGCCTATCTTTCAAGGCCTTTGTAACTTGAGTTCTGTCTGACAAGTTTTTGTTCATCCTGGTGCTGTGCGTGACTCTTGGGGAGGATGGTGAGGCATAATGACAGGTGTGTAAATAGGGGTTTGTGTGCAGCATTCCTATGCACTGTTACCAGAAGCATCATTAGGTGAATGAGTGTGTGTGTGTTGTAAGTTGCCTGTGTCATGGTTTAACCCCAGCCAGGCACCAAGCCCCAGGCAGCCATTTGTTCACTCCCCCTCCAGTGGGACTGGGGAGAGAATTGGAAGGGTAAATGCTGGAAAACTCATGAGTTAAGGACAGTTTAATAGGGAAAGCAGAAGCTGCACACAGGCAAAGCAAAACAAGAATTCGGTCACTGCTTCCCACGGGCAGGCAGGTGTTCAGCCATCTCCAGGGGAGCAGGGCCCCGTGACATCTAACGGTGACTTGGGAAGACAATTGCCACCGCTCCAAACATCCCCTTCTTCCCCCTACTTTATATACTGAGCATGATGCCATGTGGTACAGAATATTCCTTTGGTCAGGTGGGGTCACCTGTCCTGGCTGTCTCTTCCCAACTTCCCATAGCCTCCTTGCCAGCATGGCAGTACAAAAATCAGAAAAGGCCTTGGCCTTGTGTAAGCTGTGCTCAGCAATAACAAAAGCATCACTCTGTCATCAACCCTGTGTTCAGCACAAATCCAAACCACAGCCCCATATTGAGGAAAATTAACTACCCCAGCCCAAAGCAGCACAGTCACATAGAGTTAAATTCACTTTATTAATATCCCTTGCACATTGCAATAAGAGCCTTAATTTTTATTTTTGAGAAGAAAATTAACTCTACCCTGGCCAAAACCAGCATAATATGTTACAATAAGCAGTTTTGAAAAGCTGAGGCTCCTCTGGAGTGATACTCCAAAGCATTTTGAAATGCAATCCTAGAGTCAGTATTAGCAGAATGGACTGTTCTTTTGCCCTTTCTCTCATGCCACATACTCTGTGTTTCTGTGTTAGCAATGGGAGAGCTTGTTGGGTGTGAGCATAGGATCCCCCCCTCTGTCAAGTTAGCTCTTCTGCATTTCTGCCAACCTTGATGCAGGCTGTCATAGGACACGTGATATCTGAGGTGATGTGAAGCACAATAGTGCACAGAATTCTTCTGACAGGTGTGAATCGGGCAAGAGCATTCGCCTACAGTGAGAGCTTTGTGTGATGTGGCCAGGGCATTTCAAAGGCTGGTTTAAAACACCAGGTTTAAAATTGAACAAGACCTGATCCTGTATCGTCAGACCACGTTGTGATTAGTAGTGCTATGAGGCCACCTTTTTTCAGACAGAAATCATTAGCCGCTTCCCTTTCTTTAAAATAAAAGCAGTGGGAAATGTACACTTTGAATGTGACCAGGTTTACAAAGGGGAGCAGAGAGAGGAAGAGCGGGATCGCCTTTGCATTCACACTGAATTGGTCACTTCATCTGAACACGTGTATAACTTCCAAACTCCAGAGTGGATCATTTTTCCCCCAGGAAGTCTAAACAGTTTTTTCTTAAGAAACAGTTTTAAACGATCTTACGATTCCATCTGGTTTTGTATTCAAGCCAGTTTCTGGCAGCCCTTAGTCCTACAATGTGTGGCTTTAGTTTGGGAGTTTTGTTTGGTTTTTACTTCTAGAAAAAGAACTTTAGGCTGACACTTTTTTTAAAGTGACATTTTTGTACTAAAGTTATAGCCAAAGTAGTGATTTTTTTTTTTTTTAAATACATGTCAAGAAGCAATTTGAAAAGATTACCAATCTCCTGTAGAGCTCTACAGGTTTAGAATATATTCCTGTCTGTTTCTCACCACTTTTACTGTGGCTTTGTTTTTCTATATAAATGAAGTGTGCTGGATTTGTTGCTAAGGGATGAAGATGCAATTTTTACGTTTTCTAATAGAACTAGAAAAGAGGACTTCATATTTTTAGGTCAAGTCTTTGCAAAAGCTGATTAGCAGAAGTCTCCTTAATTCTACTCAGTAAAAAATACGTAAGCTTGCAAAAAATGTCATAACCTCACTTTTTGTCATAACTACACACGGTGGGAAGTACATGTAAACTGACAGATAATTAAAATGTAATTCAGATTTGAAAGTTGCTTCAGGCACTGAAATAGGAATGGGATGAAATCAATTCAGTTGGTCCCTGCTGCAGTGTTGCAATAAATTGTTAGGGGAAAATGATTTGCTTGAGCATTAATGTTGCTTGCACAGAAAAGGATTGACATTTAGTTCATAGGTAAAGGCTAATCACTGTAATCACTTGGTAATTACCCTATTACTGATTGGTATTAATCATTGTGTTGTGCAGTCAGTAAATATTTATATGCTTGTTTTAGGTGTACTTCCATCATTAATCTGTATCCCAAGTGGTAGCCTCATGTATGCTTTGAAAATGGTATTGAAATTGTTGTGCAGCATAGTCTTCTGGTAATTAAAAACAAAACAAATCTTCATAACCTAGCAAAGAAGAAGCCCAGACAACAAAACCAACCCTCGTAGTTTTGTCATTTGTAGTGCCTGCCTTGACCTGGCTGCCTGGTGAAGGCTGTACAAAGAACATACTCTGCCCAGATACTGAGCGTACAGAGGAACAGGAAATTTGAACTTAGGTGTGCTTTCAACTGCTTGGAGGCAGAACTGTTATTTATCACTTAGGCTTGTGAAACTAATTAAAATCAATATCCTGTAGTCTCATTCAAAGTCATACTGGATTAAAATTATTTTTCTCCCTTCTCAGAATAAATACTTAGTGTCTCTTCAGAGGAGGACCCTTGGGAATCAGGAGATAGGCTTGTCATGTAATGTTCCTTAATATCAATGTCTTTTTCCTCTTAAGGCATCGCTGGCTGCACTCAATGACGGATGACCCTCCAACTACTCATCCACCAGTCGCTCGTAAATTTATCTGGGAGAACCATAAATTCAATGTGAGTGGCACTCCTGAGCAGTATGTGCCTTACTCTACTACTCGCAAGAAGATACACGAGTGGATCCCACCTAAAACAGCCAGCAAGTAACAACAGCAACAACGTGACTTGTCTCAGCTTGGGCTTTCAGTGTAAACTGTATTTTCACTGGTTTTGTTCAGAATAAAAGCCTCCTACAGCAGTTGTAGTTTAGTTTATTGAATTGGAGGCAGGGAAACAAGTGAGAAAATGTTGGGAAGAGGACAGAATACATGACAAGTCTTAATCTCGTCAAGATACTGTGCTTTTTCACATATTGTCAGTGTCCTGTCTTCACATAAGCAGCTCTCAAACTCTTTTGAACATGGTAACCATTCCTGTGATAGTTACTTCTCATATTTGTGTCATTCAGCAGAATACAAATACACATTTGAAATACAAATTTCTCATCTCTAACATTATCCTTTTACAGTCTCTGCATGGCAAATAATGCACTCTTCATGTACTATTTTAGGAAGCCAGCTCTTTAAATTTTCATAAGGCAAGTTAGAATAGTATGACCAGTCAGGATTATAGTTTTTATTCATAAAATGTTCATAAGTATATGCATGAATATGCAAAAAGCATTGCTGTATTCCAATATGGGATGATACATAATATAAAACTTTTAAGGTTACATTTATCAAATGACATCTCACCCATAAGGGAACTCAGACATAAGAAGAGAGCCTTCTGTCACAAAAATCTCATTTGCTGTGGAGGTTCATTACAAGATGTTCTCATAAGGGTTTGAGATGGGCTGTTTGCTCTCTTGTGACAAGATTTTTAAAGGTCTTTGAAAGTTTGAGATTGCACACCTTTTTAGGACGTAGAGAAGTAAAATGTACCAGAACCTAGTCTCTAAAATGTGAAGCTAGCAAGTGCACTTCAGAAAGAGAGTTGTGTGGGGCTGTGGCTTTTTTTCTGTATCTTGCTAATTGTTGACTTTTATTTCAGCCTTCTTGTGTCTTTTAGCAAAGCTTGCCCTCTGCACAAGGCTTCCTGTACCTGATTACCTATTCCGTGGATAACTGGTGCGGGGTGTGCCCACCCAGCCCATCATTCACCACAGCGTCTCAGCTGGTTGAGGGCAAAAAGAGAAGGTTCATGGGTTGAGAAAGATGGGAAGAGTGCTTGCCAGTTACCATCATGAGCAAAAGAGATTTTAATTTATTGCCAATCAAAATTGCATAGTGAGAAACAAAGTCAAAAACTGTAAAACACCACCTTCCTTCCCAGGTTCAGCTTTACTGCTTCACTCCTGACTCTTCTACCTCCTCCTTGGGAACTGGTGGTCAGTCTGTAACAGCTGTTGTGGGCTCTGCTGTTCCTTCCCCTTGCTTCAGCCTGGGTCCTCTTCATGGGCTGCAGTCCTTTCAGATAAACCCAGTATGGGTTTTCCACAACCTGAGGTTCTTGTTGGGAAATGCTTGCCTGCTGGTGTGGATTCCTCCTGAGGCCACCAGGAATCTCAGCTCTGGCACCTGCAGCACCTCCTCACCCTCCTTCTGCTTTCAACTCAGTGTTCACATGGCTGCTGCCCACTTCTTTTCCCCTCATCCTCTGCCTGTGCAATATTTGTTGCCCCATCTCAGATCTTCTTTTGCAGAGATGCCCCTGTTTGGCAGCTAGACCGAGCAGTGCCCTCTGGTGTGTTGGCTGTATCCAGCACAGGGCAGCCCTGGCCTCTCCCCACAGAGGCTCCTGCAGAGCCTGCTGCCAGCACGCTGACAACTACATCCAGAGCACTGACTTACAGAAATCCTTGTTAAAGATGACTGAGAAGGGGGTTGGGTGTTATTACGTGCTTGCAATTGCCTGTCAAGAAAAAACCTTTGCTTCCCAATAACCCCCACAGTGGTTGCACCACTGCTGGCTGATTTTCCTTCGCATGCCTACCTGGCTGGCTCACTTAACCCTCAGTTGCTTCCTTCCTTATTAAATCAAATTCTGGACTAATTCATTGCTTAAAGGTGAGGTTTTTAGCTTTAATTTGTTTAAATTAGTTCTAGTCTTTAAATTAGTAGAAAGTAGCACCAACGTCTCCTTACCTATCTAATTAGAAAAGGATTATGTTTCATTTCCTTAAAGTCAACAAAAGCACTGGGCACAGCTGAAATGCAATTTGAGCCATACTGAGCAGCCTAAGTGGAAAGGACTTGTTTAACATTTTTATCTTGATAGATTATTTGACCTTAAGAACAAAGTTTGCCCCAGTGCCACTGGACAGCTTCATCACTAACACTCATCTATACAAGCCCTGTGGGCTCAAACACAGGTAGAGCAATTAACTCTAGGTTTTTTTAGCCTCTATTTGTCTTTAATGTGTTTCTACCAATTTCATTCATCTTCCTTCTTAGTCCCATGGATTTTTGGATTGCATCCTGAACACTCATCAGGAGGTACATTTGAGAATGAGATTCTGTACTTAGGGGATAGGCAGTAACTCTTCCTACACCTTCCATGCTGAAAGAAGAGATCTCAGCGTGTTTGTCTTTTTGCTGTCATCTGGAACAGAAACTTTGAGGAAGCATAGTTTTAAACAACTTTGTGTGCAGCAATGCTACATAGAGAAAGAGAAAAATGAGCATGTCCTCCTGCCCTGCTGGGCTGAAGCAAGTCTAGGACGCAGTAGCTTGGTTTAGAAAATACCGTCAATCCCCTTTCTCGAGAAGACAGAAACCTGCTCATCCTGCTTTAACCAGCAGGAGCCACAAATGCTGAATTTTAAATGCAAAATTTCACTGACATCTCTTGTAGCATTGCTCCTCCAAGGTAGATTGTACAAGGCACATACAGGAAATAAAGCATATGCAGAACAATCAGTGGTCTTCCACAGGGCTTTCTGCAAACGCTTCTGCAATTCAGTCTTTTTATCAGCAACCTCATTCAGTTATGGAAGTTCACCTTTGCTCATGACATCTGCCTCAGCATTCAGGTTCAGCTGCTTTCTGGCCTAAATGACATTTTAAATGCCAAGCCGGCCAAGTGTCGCAGCAGATGGTGTCTTCAACCAAGTGCAACCAAAGCACTGACAGAAATATTCCCCTTGCACTAAATGTGAGTTTTAAAAGAAACAAATTTCTGATACAGGAGCAGGCTCATTAAGAAGACAGGTACCTCTTCCCAGAGCAGCAGAGTGCTGAAACCCACCTTTATTTTAAAAACGTGTCTGTACCAGTAGCTTTCCACATTCCCAGGGTCCAGAGCAGCCCTTTTCTGTAGCTGCCTGCAGGCTTTTGCTGTGCTCCCAGCACTCTCGGCTCAGCCCTGTGCGTTGGCACGGTGCCCTTCCGTCCATGGGGCACTGCATCCTGCCTTGCTGCTGCCCCCGGCTGCACCTCTCTGCCCTCTCAGCTGAAACTGCCCAGGACACGTTGGAGTGGAGAACAATGGTGAAAAGAGCTTCAGGAGACCATCTCATAACCATTCTAGCTACAGCAGAAGGAGAAATCTTTGACATGCAGGGACATCCTAGAGCATTTAAGGAAGCTGAAAGAAGAGGGCAGGAGGCCTTGTCATTTCCTGCCCAACCGATGCTGTACTACTGACTCCTGCATGCTGGGTCCACCTGGCTCCTTGAGGGCACACTGAGAACATTCAGATATTCACCAACTCACATTTCTATGTCATCTAACCTCAGGCTTCAGGTTTTTGGGATGTTTCCTGCTGAAGTTGGTGTTGGGAAGCAGTCTTGTTTGGGAGTTACAGGGGCAATTATTTTGGATAGAGCTGGAAGTGATTAGCCCAGAAAGCTGAGGTATATATTTTCCACAGCTGTGATGCATTCAGAGTGAAACCTTTGATTTACTAATTCTGTGGGGCCTATTATTCTGATGGCAGCTGGGGGAGAGAGAGGGAGCAGATCCTTGCTTTGCTAAGAGGTTGAAAAGCTGCAAATCTAAAGACTCTGCTTTCACATGGTGCTTACAAGGAGCGTACGAAAGTGGGTACTTCAAGGTGTGGGCGAAAGTGGCAGCCTTTAAATGGCACTCCAGGTTCCTCATGCAAATCCCACAGTGAATGCTGGATTGCATCAAGGGGAAGCCTTTCTCAGTGGAAGATACCAGAGCAACCCATGCTGGTGGGGAAGGGCCCAGCAGGTATTTTGTCCTGGAGACCTGCTGGGCTTTGAACAGCACCCTCTGGTTCCCAAGCAGAGCAAGGCCCTCTTGCTGGAGCTGATGGTGACTTATCTCCAGCATGGAGCCAGGAAGGGGAGTGCTTTGCTGTGTGCACCATACCCAGCTGCCAGCAGGACCATGCTCCGTCTGTAGAGGAAATCAGAGCCGCCGGAGTCTTCCCTTTGCTGAAGGGCCAAAACCAGGTCTGGCTCTTTCCTTATGTTTTCAAATCACTTGAACCCATGAAATGTCACTTTGCAGTCTGATGAATGTTGCAGATGCTCTTAGCTTTGTTCACAGTCAACAAATATAAAGGGCAGAATTGAACCAGGATCTTGAGAAAAAAAGCATTGCTTTCAAAATATATGTATTTAATAATCACCTATGAGAAGGTTTGTTTTTTTGAAAAAGCGCTTTAAGACTTAGATTTATACACTTCCTGTCTGCATTTTACTTAGAGGTTCTAATTAATGATTTCTTTGGTATTAAATATCAACAGAGTAAAAAAAAAAAAGAAATTAGAACATGAATACAGGTATTCCAAGCAAGATCTGTGTACACAAATGTGCGTGGGTACATAGGTAGGAAAAAAACAAACCACATTTAGCATTAAGAATATATTTAGGTGAAATTTGTATTACAAAGTTTCCAACAAACAATGCTAAACGTCCTTCAAATCAAATTATAAAGATGTGTAACGCAAGTTAAAAACTGATATTCACATGAAAATTTCTCGCTTGTTAATTAAAATCATGAATCAATTTAAATTGGTTTATCCTGCACTATAAACCAGATAAGGCAGAAGAGGTTGATTTGATGTTGCAAGCAAGAATTTTTGTGTGCATGAGTGAAAATAAAAGAAACTGGCTAATTTTTGCCTGGGAATTTAGAGCAGGAGCAATGATCACTGGATAGCTTCACAAACTGCTTCTAAAATTGAAATTGTTTTGGAACTTGTTCCCATTAGGAAGGATATGCAGAAAACTGAAATTTTAGGAGCCTTTTTCTTTATGTAAATTTCCCCCAAACTACATTGTTATCTTAGTGTAATTTAATCTCTGTAATAACAACAAAGTTACAAAATCTATTTAAATAATCTGTAGTATTGTTAGCATCACTTAAACAAATCTCAGCTCAAAAGACTTTTGTTTTACATTGGTTTATACTGCTAGAATTCATATCTATTTCCTTCTCTTTGTCTATGATGTAATTCCTTTCCCATTCTTCTAATGGACTACTCAATTTTTCCATGTGATATTTAAATACTAGTTTTAGGGCAAGTGGTTGTAGGACTGTTTTATATCCTTCATAGCCCAAGGATTTTTAGTTAATGGAATAACAATCTATCAAAACATAGCCTGAATGTAACAGATGAAGTCTCACGTGGTCGAGCATTCAGACACAGGCCTATTAATAGTTTGTGTTTTGAGGGTAACCATCCATAAAAATCCAGTGAGGCAAAACCAAATTCAGCAATATGTGTGGCGCTTTCCTTGTGTCTGGCACTGGCCAGAGAAATCAAGAAAACCAGAGCATGTTTTCATTTGAGGTAACTGTGTTAAAAAAAGAAGAGGATTTATTTACCCTGGCTGTTGAGGAATTCATGGATCTGCTTTACTTTCCAAAGAAAAAAGCTAAGTGCATGAGCCTCAGATACACCTCACTAGCCTGCAACACAGCAGCAAGATCACTGTCGGCACAAGTAGGCCATTTTTGTTATTTGGCACATCTTAACTTGACCTTGAACATCTTCAGTCTGACCTTCACATCTCTCTGAGACACAGCCTAAAAGTGGCTTGGTCCACTCAGCACAAAGCCACCCTGAGACAGAGAACTCTCTGCCTCTGGCAGAAGAGATCACTCTGAATCTCAAACTGAGCCTCGTCATCGTGAGTCTACCTCAGGTGCCAACTCTTGGCAGTGCTCTTGGCCTTCTGGGTATAGCAAAGCTTAATTTCTGGATGTCTGTGCCCCAGAGAGCCCATTAATAATGTGAATCAAAAGCAGAAGAGCTGGTCTGAAAATAGAAACAGAGGCCAACAAGGGATTTGCCCTGCCTTTCTTCTGTTTCATGGACAGGGCAAGATGCCGGTGATACTAAGGGCTCTGCCCAGCACCTGGAAGTTGTGGTGGCTACCTACCACCAAAATCCACCTGGCTTTCCTTAAACTCCTGCTATTTAGTTTGCATTCCCCTCCAGTGGAATCTGGTTTCATTTTTATAAATAAGATTTTTCAGTGTGGGTCTCTCTGTCCTGGAATGTTGTTGCTGTAAATACTGACAGCAAAAGTTAATTTGTGTTTTATCGACTTCAAATTCTTTCTCATAGACTTCAAATGGTAGACTTCAAATAATTTCTGATTGATTTTTTTCTGATGGATTTTTTTCTTCAAAAAAAATTCCTTGCACTTCTGCTAGTCTTTGAGTTTTTAAAGCTTGAATTAGCCATTGAAGTTTAGGATTTGAAAAGCAGCAACAGAAGCTGATGTTTCCAGGATCACTTCAAACTGTGCAGCAAATAGCAACGTGGTTTTTGACACATTTTAAAGTACTGAGCTTGAGAGGGCAAAAATTAATTCAGCACCCTACTATTACTTACTGTAACCAATTCTCAGAGCTGAATCAAGAATTAAATTGAGCATGGAAATATTTTTCTTGCACTCATCAAAGTGGGTTGCAAAACTTGCAGTCGGTCATAGGTAGGTGGGTGTGTGGTACCTGGCAGCTCTGGGCTGGGGACCCGGCGGTGCCTGCAGGAAGCGTTGTGCCTGCACTGGGAAGGGGCTGCTCAGGAGACAGCGGCACTGGCCCCTGCTCTGCACCAAGGCTGTCTGCTCTGCTCTTCTGCAGTATTCTGTGGTTGTTTACATCTGTAACAAAAAACCAGAGGCACAGAGATTAATCCCAAAGCTAACGTCCAGCTTTGCCCAGTGACTGGGGAATCGTATTACCCGTTGGAGCTGGATCTGCATGCACTGTCCCTGCCGTGGCTCACACAAATCCACAGCAACCACTCCCCCACAAAGCTCACAGAGTTGGGAAGTGGATACCTGGCTCTGTTTACCCTTCACCCCCAACAAATCTGTCCTCCTGGCAAGGTACCAGCCCTGCACTTGGATCCAAACAATCGTTAGAGCATCTATCAACTCTGTGCTAGTAACAGCCTTCCTCCCCAGAGCTGGAAAGCTTCTCCAAAGCACAGTCCTCTCTGCTGCTTGCCACTCACCACTGGAGCTTACAAAAGAAAGGACAGCGAGTAACTGCTGTGTAACCCACCCCCAAATCAGCCACCTTAGAGCTACAGGGAGCTGGCAGGTAGCCCTGCCACCTACTCACCCGTGCTGTGACTGCAGGCTTGCTTCTGGCAGCTGAAGAAAAGCACATACTGGTTTTCAAAAAGCAAACATCAAAACCAGTGAACATGTCCATCATGGCGAAGCACTGACTGGATGCTCCAAACCCAGCCTGTGAGGGCAGTAATGTATCTGCAAAAGAAAAGCAGTGAGCAGCAATTATCTGTGCTGTAACACTTGTCTAACTGCATTTAGTAAACTTTGTTCCTTCTAAAGCCCAAGTGGGTTCTTATCTGTGCTTGTAGCTCCTGTTAATCAGACTTGTAATTGTTGTTGGTACTCAGCAAAAGGGAAACGCAAGCCGTGATTTACCATCCATTTGTCTAACTCCACACTGGGCAAAATAAGCACTCTCATGTCACAACCCATGATTCCACAATATAATCACCTTCATGCTCTGCAATTAACAAAATAGCATCTTGTTACAGAAAGATATTACGGAAACAAACCACTTCTATCACCCACCATAAGCTGCCTAGAATCAAGTGTTTAAAAGCTGCTGTAGACTAGCAGCTGTGTGTTATAATCCATACAGGGCTTTCAGAGAAGGCATCAGCAGGCATCTAGATCATTTCTGAGCAGCTTGCCAGTGTTAACAAGGAACTGTGAGTGAACTCTTAGGACTGTCTTGTCCTCCTTTCTGTCCTTTCCCTCTGCCTCAGTTAAAATAACATTAAAATAAAAATTATCAATTAAAATAAACTCTTCTATGAAAGACAGTAACCTCCTAAATAGGGAGGTTAATAAACACGTTTGTTTATACAGGCGTGTTATACAGGGAATATTTGTGTTTATCACATGAGTTTGCTTAAGCCTGTAATTGTCTTTTGGTAGCTGTTTAGCTTTTATGTATCTTAAGTCTACAGGGGACCTATTCTCACCTCCAGCATTGCCTGAAATTCCCACTTCTCTTATCTTAATCCCCCAAAGCCATGCCACAGTAGGTCAAGAAAGCCCAAGCCCATGGGTTGCACAAATGTTTTGTCTCTGCGTTTTAGTGAAGGCTCTAAGAGCACTGAAAAGCTTTCCACTCGCTGTGCTGGATTGTCCAGTTGTTGCTGGGAAGCCCCATGGTGTTGAGAGCACTGTAGCAATAGCTGGTGAGATGCAGGAGCAAACTTTTCCCTGCAGCTTGGCTTCTTCACAGCAGGACATACTGCTTTTACAGCGATGACTGTAGCAGGCAGTGGGAGGCCAGTAGTGTAAACAGACTTTGTAGTTGAGGGCAAAGCAGGGGGAAGCGCTCTGCAGGTAATAGTTTTGCTTCTCTTGAACAGTCCATGAGCTTGTGTTATTACTCAGAGGTGCATCTGCACATCTTTCCTGCCTCCTTTCAATTTCCTGCATGCTATCAGCCTCCTTCCATCCTGTGTTGCCTCATTCCAGGGGCTGCCACTGCAGCTCCACATGCTGCCTCCTGTGCATCTTCCATCAGCCACAGCCAAGTGGTTTTGTGCTACCCCTGACTTCCTGCATCAGGCTCTGCTCTCCTTTCTCACACCAGGAGCCTTCTGCCTCTCCCCTTTCATCTAACCATGCAAGGCTGCCCTTCTGGGTGTTAATGCTATGTTCATCACCAAGGGAGCTGAGTGCTTCATGCAAATGCATCAATACAATGGCCAATATAATTAAAGATGGTCTCTCATTTTCTTCCCCCTGACATCCTAACAGGAAGGTTCCATGATTACTTACCAGTATGAAGGAGCAAGAGATGTAAGATTTCCATTTTGTCCTCCTAGCACGTCATTCTTGGCCATTTTCCTCTCAGCTATGTGTGACTCTTGTTAGGAAAAGAGACTGGAAATGGCTCCCCTTGTTCTACTCTGACAGATGTCCATGAATTGAGCAAAGTAGACCTAAGAGCTTGATTTGGTTTTTTTTAAAAGTTGTTGTTTGATAATTTAATTCCTACTCTTAGAAATTACTAACTTGCATTCTTTTTATTCAGAGTTGAGTGAAATGTCTCAGATTTGGCTCCAGCCTATCTCTCACAAAGCACCCTCTCTTCCTCTGTGGAAGAGGATCTCCTTACTCATATGGTTACTGAGCAGGCGTCTTTACAAAGCTGGGCCTAATTTCTAATCGAATTTGGCTGGCTCCAGCTTTCAGCCACTGGATCCTGTTGTTGTCTTTCTCTGCAAGCTGTGAGAAGTGTTGACTGCCCAGTATTTTCTGCCTGGGAAAGCACTTACATACTGTAAGCAAGTCACTTCTCACTTTCCTTGTTGACAAGCTAAACAGATGGAACGCTCCATCTCTCCATGAAAAGCACTTTGCCCTTGTCATTTTTTTGTGGTTCTGTCTTGAATAAGGACAACTCTTGTTTTAATTAAAAAAAAATATTGTTTATTACAAAAAATAAATTGGAAAAANGTTCTCTACCCTCTCTTAATTTTTCATCAGTCTTTTCAGAATGAGGTCTACCTACCATACCAATCCTGTATACAAAATGTAAAATCCATCCTTCTCTTCCTGCTTACTTTATTCCCCTCAAGCCTCCAGCAAGTAGTCAAGGACATACTAGACATTTTTGTTTGTTTGCTGCAGGATTGCACAGGGAGCTCAGATTGCTGTGAAGGCAGTGGGTAAACATGTCCATCCAAGAAGCTTGGTTGTGGTCTGGCACCTGGCAGCAGCCCTGGGCTCCTCTAGTTCCAGTGCTGAGTACTGCTCACCCTGTGCTCCAGATCTACCCTGTACCCTGACATTCCCATCGCACCCATGTCCTGCTGGTTGCAGCACCAGCTCCGCTCTCAGACACCTCCCTCTAGTTAAGAGCTCCTGAATTATGTGTTAGCAACACTGAGAGGGAGGACAACATGGAACATATACTTGAAATATAGAGGGAAGAGCTAAATAAAAATATATTCATGGGAATTGTTGTTTCTAAGCCACTTAGCAAGGGCTTTTCTGATGTGGTATATTGCTAACTTTTCATTAGGTTTTACACAGTACAAAACTAATCCTCTTGCAATCACCTAGGTGTGTTACATCTCCACAGGTACCTGTACAAACCTGTAATCTGAAATGATGAAATAATATTTCTTTGGCAAGTCTCAGAAAAATCACCACAACTGACATTCTGTGCCTATTGTTCATTCTTGGAGTACTGTCACTCTCTGTTGTCTCTACCAGCATGTTTTTTCTACACTCCCTGCCACTGCTAGGGGATGTTTATCTTAGTCAAGTCACTTGAACACTTTATATACTAGCACAGCATAAGTATTCTTTCAGTCTCCTGGAATTCCCCCATTGCCTTCAAAATCAAGGTCAGTGAAAAAGAGTCCTCGGCCAACTATTCTATTACTCCTGAGGTTCATGAGCATCTAAACATGCCAGGTTATCCTACATATTCATCCATGTTCATCCTACACGTCTTCCTCAGTTCCTGACAATCACAGAACAAATTCCCTCTAATTTATATGAATTATAGGAATCCTATTTTTTTCCAAATAAAAATTAAAAATATTTAGCTGTTTTGTATTAGCACTTTCACCACCCAGTTCTGAAACAGCCACTCTCCCACGATGTTTGGCTCTCTGTGTACTTCTGTACTGACCTTAGCCTCACAGCTGGCATGCAAACCTCCTGAGGAGGAGCTGCCTGACCTTTAGAGGCAATGGTGAGAAGGATAAATGCTTGTACACCTCATTTTTTCACTCGGGGGAACCTGTGGACTGGGGAATCTATTCTCTTCGGGGTGCAATGAGGCTGGTGGCCTCTATGGGGAAGAACAGGCCATGGAACAGCAATTGTTCACCACCCCTCTCTGACCACTGGTAATCATTTCATCTCATGATAACCTGCTCACAAGCTAATACAGGCTTTAAAATGATTGATGACTCATATGCAAGTGCTTTTTATTGGGATAGGTATAGTCAGGGGACTGTTAAGGAAAGATGGAAACTCCCACTCTGCTCTTAGTCTCTTGCTGTTCTCAGTTTTCTCCATTTCTACAGACTCAAGAGCAATGCTGGGATCGCATTCCCTGATCATCAGTGATGCTGTATGTCACACTGATCACCATCACTTTAAAATCATACAGAAAAATGGGAAATCAGAATTAAAATAAAACAATCAGGTATCTCATTAATTCCTGCTTTCTGTGACTTTTCCTGTGATGTTAGGTGTCCCAGCTTGTCAGTTGGCACGGGGTGTGAGCCAGTGAGGCGGCAGGCAGTGAGCACTGGAAGCAAGGGGAATTCAGGGTGTGCAGAGGAAAACAGGGCATGTGATCAGTTCATGGGAGGAAAAAGCCAGAGCTATTTTGGTGGGTGCATATGGCCATTTGGGTTTCCCTAGTTCCAGTTCTTGTGCAACAGTGTTTGTATTTACTTACATTTAACAGCTGACCTTTTGAAACTAATAAACCAAACCATGAGGCAAAAGGTTGCCTCATCATTATGAGCTCTTCATGCTGCCCAAGATCCCACCTATTTTTTCTAAACAGAAAGTAATGGCCTTTTAGGGCTTGACTGAATGCCACTGCAATAGGCACATGGCCTTTGTCTGCCCTTCTCCTGCCAGACTACAAGAGCTGAATCAGTTTAATACATGCTGCCACAGACGATTCATGTTTTGCATTTGTTCAAAACAAGAAGTCATAGTTGTATAGAGTAACTGCTAAAAACAAAAATAAAAAAACCTATATTAAGACTCATTATATATTGAACTTAAGCTTCCACCATTCGATTTACAGTTCAACAACCAAAATATATAACAACCTCTGTGATGGGAATTGATTTCCATAGGATGGGTTTTATGGAGCAGTAAACATTACAGTACTCGGATGATTCAATGCAGCCATCCATGGCGTTCCATTTTGCTCTGCACATCCCACAGACTGCTCACTCCATACCATGTTAACAGATAAGAAAATGCCAGGTAAATAAAAGTCATCTTTTCAGTGTCTCACTTTTGAGTGTTCTAGTGCTTGCAGTCTTCGATCTGGTCACAGTTTACATTGTTGAACTTTAAATGGAGATTATCTTGACAAAGGCCTTTTTAACTCTGAGACATTCCATTTTTGTGTTGAAATACCAGATGTCACCTTCAGATTTCATATATTCTTTCATTCTAATCAATGGCAGACAAACTTTGATCTGACACTGGGTGCTGAAGTTACATTTTCTCCATGCTGTGTGCTAAAGATAATTTTGAAAAACTGTCAGTAAATGCCTGACAGCTTTATTTCTACTTGGTAATTAAAGGACCTGTCTTGTTTTCCAAATGGCTCTGGAAAAAGTTATACCTTTTTTGCCAAATTTTTACCTTTATACTCTTATTGTTCCTGGTGTTTAAAATAGTCTTTGTTCTGTAAGAAGGGAGCCAGCTCCAATTATTGGGTGGGGGAGGAGTATTGAATGGAGGGGATATTCCTCTGCTTATTTTAAGTAAATTTACTTCATTTCTCATAAAAGGAGCGCCTGCCTATAGGCAAGGTAGAGGTAAACAACTTTCCAGAAGTTGAGCTAGGCAATAAGCTTCTCGTGTGAATACCCACCAGAAGGTACAAACTGGGAAAGGCAGAGCAATATTCATTCTGAATTGCCGTGTTCCCAAGTCCTTGCTGCTATCACAACTAGCTCATTATTACAATTTTGAAGTGAACTGTGGTGCTTTCAATGCCCTGTGTTATGTTATATTTACAGTTTGGTGCGGATTTACTGTGGGGCTGTTGAGAGCTATGCCCTGTATGATAAGTTGTAACGAGAGAGGATCTTCTCCTCAAAATACCCTTCACGTGCAGAAGATACTGCTAGTGGATTGGGAAGGAATACAGTGAATGACACTTGGAAATTGCATTTCTTCTACAGAGGCAGTGGAAAGCAATGCTAAGACAGAAGGTCATTTCAGAACAGTCTAGCCCTGTAGGGAGTAAGTGCAAGAAAACATTTCAACACACAGTAAATTTTAAGCACTTTAAGAAAGTGATTAAGGATGTTATTTAATGCTTTCCTGAGTCAGGACTAATACCTGGTCATTTAAATAAAATGAAAAATTCTGTAAGCTCAGCCAGAATGCAAAAGTGAAGGCAAACCCCAGTTTGATAAAAGATCTACAGCCCAGGCAGCCTTCCAGAGGACAGGCATTCTCAAATGTCACTGCAGTTAAGAGATGGAAAATATTTCCTTGTTGCACCAGCTCTGTATCTGAGTTAGCCAACTCTGGGAAAGGCTGGGCTTATTTTTGCAGCAGCTGGAGCGGGGAATAACTCTATCTATGGAGCAGGTAAACTCAAATGCAAACATATTTTTGTATCTTTTAGAGAATCTACAGACTTCAACCAGAATGGCAGTTACTGAAATTGTTACAAATGCAGCTCAGTGTGCTGAGTTCAGTGAAGTTACATACAGCTAATCTTGTAAGTAGCAGGGCAGCTACCTGCTATCATTCCATGAAAACGTTGGAGGGGAGCATAAGGTCTGGCTGAGCCTGTTTCTTTAACCACAGGACAATGTATTTCCATTAACTCTGCTCTGCTCTACCTGACTGGGATATTTTATTCCTTTCAATAGGTTTTTGCTCCTTAAGCTTACTCATGTGCTTCAAAATACATGCTTATCTGGTTCTCCTGGTCTGTATTTGCTTTACTAAGAAGTGCTGGATACTGGTACTAATGCCATCACTGAAATAAGTTTTATCTCATGAGTACTGGATGATGTTGAAATAGTGATACTGAATGAATATGTTTGCTACTATTGTCTTTTCTGAGAAAAATTATCTTTCTAGTATCAACTTTCTTATGTCCCAGCTGAGTTCTTTTACTAAGGTCTATCTAGTTGTCTCTCTCTGTTGTTTAAAATTTATCAAAATAACAGTACCATAGCCAATTAACAAGCTACAATCTTTTCATATTTGTTTTTCCTACTAACAGTCTTGAAGTACAGGCTTTATTTGCAATGTGCAGCTTTTTTAACAAAGCCAAGCTCTGTTCAGATAAAAATACCCCCATGTAAAATTTTCAGCTCCCCTGCAACAGCCTGTGGAGGCAGAAAAGGCAGTTTCATAATCTTTGCTAGCCTGAAGCACTTGATTCCTGACTACTAGGCAATTTGTTAACTTTTCTAATTCAAATATGCAAAAGGGTGAGTAAGCAATAAACCATTTCAAATCAATCCATCTGGCAGTAGGTAAAATAGCTATAATGAACAGCATGTTTACAGAGCACATTTCCTACTCAGTCTAGTCATTTGCAGGATTCAGGCCACGGATGTCACAGGTTGTCTAAGAAGCGTTAGACGCGAGGAGATGGCTGGATGTGAAAGGGGACTTTGAGGATAATTTATGATGATGGATGTTTGCTGTTTATGCACACTTCATTAGCTAAGTCCGTCCGGCTGGCGCTCCTGGGACTTCTCTGCTTTCCCTGCTGCTGCTGGCCATTTGCTCTGAGTTCATAGGTGAGTGAGCATAAACATATGTTTTCAGATGTATGATTTGTTTAATGATCATGCTGTGGTTTAACCCCAGCCAGCAACTGAGCCCTGCTCAGCCAGTCACTCACTCACTCACCCCCGGTGAGCTCAGGGAGAGAACTGGAAGGTAACAGCTTGAAAAACTTGTGAGTTGACATAAAGACAGTTTAATAGGGAAAGCAAAAGCCATGCACGCGAGCAAAGCAGAAAAGGAATTAATTCACTGCTTCCCATGGGCTGGTGGGTGTTCAGCCTTACAGGAGAGCAGGGCTCCATCACACGTAACAGTGACTTGGAAGTTGAACGCCATCACTCAGAATGTCCCCTGCTTCCTCCTTCTTCCCCCAGATTGATATATTGAGCATGATGCCATATGGTATGGAAAATCCCTGTGTTCAGCTGGGGTCAGCTGCCCCAGCTGTGTTCCCTCTCAACTCCTTGTGCACCCCCAGCCCCCTCTCTGGTGGGGTGGGGTGAGAAGCAGAACAGGCCTTGATGCTGTGCGATCATTGATCAACAGTAGCTGAAACATCCCTCTGTTATCAACATTGTTCCCAACCCTATAAAAAAAAAACCCCAACAAATTAACTCTATCCCAGCCAAAACCAGCAGAAATGAGTGAGGAATGTGTGAGGCATCTCTTACGGAGCTGTTAAAATTCACCATGTGCTTCAATATAGAGGCCGGAAGGGATATATTGTAGTATTTCCCTTTTCTGTAGGCACAGCAAACACACAGTCTATTGAGTTTCTGTTTTAAATATGGCAATTTTATTTTGACTTCAGATACTCTGGGATCTAACAAGATCCTGAATTCACTCCCAGCATGAGAAGCTTTGTATTTGTTTCAGCCAATGCTATCAGCATAATATCTTGGTATTATGAATCTGGATTGCTTTCAATGGGAACACGTTTTACTAAATAATAGCAAGATTTAGCTTGCTATTTAGCTTTATGTAAAATTATTAGGCAAATCAGTAGTAGCAGCAAAAGCAACTGAGCAGCTGTCTAAAAAGCGAAAACATTAAGTGCTTTTCAATGATCCTGAACACAACAGCTAAAATCACACCAAGCTGACAGTTACACTACAATTGTGGTAGCACACTGTTTAGCAAGGATGAGCCAATTATTTTGCTTTGTGAACAATGAATAACACCAAATTTTTACAGTTACAATCAAATTCCTTGGGTAAATACAGGTGGAAGGGTTCATACAGGCAGGAACAATATTGTGTACCTCCCAGATTTTTAATGACAAAGGACACTAAATAAGTATGTCTCTTGTACCTCTTTTTTTCTGCATGACAGTTTCCAGGAAATAGTGACAAGGACAGTTCTGGACAGAGGATTTATTCAGGTTGCTTCATGCAGGTGAAAAGTGCAATAGCAAGAGAACTGAAAATGTTACACTAAGATGCAAGACTGCAAATTGTAGAACAAGCCCCCTTGATAAGTTCAGAGTGCTGGTGCACCACTTGCCATTGTCATCAAGGCATCTTTGCAGGTCTGCTCAGACAACCAGTATGCATCAGCAGGAACTGAGGCTGCATGTCTACCACATGAGCATCTCAGCAGAAAAACTGCTTTAAACGTGTTCCCACTTCTTTCCAAACCAGCATCACATGTTTTTTCCTTCACTTATGCTGCAGGTATTACAAATTCAGCATAACAACTGAACTGACAAAACACTCCAAGGATAGGCACAACAGTAAAAATGTGTTGTTACACTGATAATGGAAGTACTTACGTTGGAAATAGTTGTCCTTCAAACCAGTATTCACTAGCCCAGTATAATTGTCTTATACCAAATAGCTTCCTTATTGTACCTTTATTTTTTGATAAATTTTTTATGGTTAAACTTTTTTTTTAATAGCTGCAATAGCAAGTTCTCATACTCTGAATTGGAGTAAGCTAACTGAGCTAATGAAACTGTGATGGGTAGAAAAGGCCTCCTTCCATGCTTAGAGACCTTCTTCCATACTTATGTGGAAACATCTCCCTTCTCCTTTCTAAGGTGCTGTGATTCATGTGGTGCAGTCCTGGGCATCTCCTCAGATCAAAGAAAATACAAGCAAAGTAGCAGCCCTGTTAGGTTCACTGCACACTCCATTGTTTAAAGCCCTCCTCGTGTCACATTTCTTAATATCCTTTCACTCAAACTCTGTTTCCAAAACTCATCCACTTCTCTGGCTGTTTACACTGAATGCATGAAGAAAACCCATGCCTCTCCTGTGTTGCCTATCCTAGGATTTGCACAGTGACAGAAGATCTTAATATGTCTGCAGAATGGATTGAGCCTAGAACCTGCCCTCTCATTCAGATTTAGCACCACATCTACCAACATCCCGACTCACATGAGAAACACTGAGGTGCAGACCATCGTAATTGTATTGCTTTAAGTCTTGCTTTGGAAACACGTTCAGCTTATTTTCAAAAAGTTTAGTTTCATAATGCTTATACTAGACCTGAATGTAAGCTGATCTGAAATTCAGTCGTTTATGTCACTGTAATTTTCTATATACCTGTAAGAACCACAAAGCACAGATCATTTTCCTACATTTAGTACTAATAAAGTGACTGGGTTGATGCTCACATTTTATTTCGTATTTCTGCATATAGTGTTATTTTACTTCTATTATGGGCCTTGTGAGCAGACAGCTACTTCCCTTCTTCTGTGAGCTGTTTCTTGGCTTTAAATTGACAGCTCCTGGAGGAGAGAGACAGCATGTGACATGTGTACAGAATCCAAGATTGATAAGGGTATATGCTTTTATTCATTTTAATAACTAAGATGGAGTGAAGATTGACAGTTCAATCACTCATTAATAAAGACTGACTTTATTCCCATTCATGAAACAGCTAGTCAGATTTTAAAACATTTAAAAACCAACATTATTATTATTATTATTATTATTATTATTATTATATTTAGTACTTTCCCCTCATATGAAAATGTAGAAAAATTGCTGTCAACAAACAGAATTTGAATTAGTCTGAAAACTACCCCAAAACTACCAATCTGTTTCAGTTGTTGGTTGGTTGGTTTTTGTTTTTGAAATATCTTTTCTGTTTACAGACTGACAAGAGACAGGACTTAAATAAATAAATGCTCACTGTAGTTAAACATGTTGCTAAACCTCAGGAGAGCCCCAGGACTACTACACCATTCCAGACAAGAGAAGATCAAACTAGGTTATGTTACTTTTAATTTGCCATAGATGGAGGTCTCTGGCTCACCTTGACTGAATTAAAACATTAATGACAGAGATGAATGATAGAGTCCACTGTGAAGGACTTGAAGAGCAGACTCAAGCCTTGTCCCATTGGTCACTGAAGGAAGTCAGTGTTGACTGTGGCTTTTGCAGGCTACCAGGCTATTTCTCTTTCAATATCTTTGAAGACCTCTTCAAGCTTTCCTGCCCAAAGCAAGGTTTAGTTCAGTTTCAACAGTTTCACACCCATTTCTTGCCTTGATTGCACTGTCAAATGGGATTGATTTGTCAGCTTGTCTTATTGTCTGTTCATGTTCTACAACAAGATGTCAATCTCCCAGACCTAAGAAGCTTATAGGGGTTTTTTGGCAGTGAGTCACATTTTCTGCGGTTTGGCTGTGAAAATCATTGTTCTCATTCTTGTGTTGACTGATTAGGTGAAGGGCAGATAAAGACAGTCTCGTTATTTAAAAAAAAAAACCCACCCCTTGCTTCAGCTGATTGGGTGGAGAGAAGGTTTTGTTCCCATAGTAACATTTTGCATCCAAACCTGCAGAAATGAGGCTGGCTACAGGCATTTCAAACATGCTGCTTTTAAAGAGCACGTTGTACTCTACAGTGTGTTTTCATTTTTGCATCTGACAGTACACACCAGAGGAAAAACAAAAAAGAAAAATCTTTGCATCCACATATGCGAAACTGGAGCCTGGTGATACTAGGTGTGCTCCAGAGCACCCCTTGAACTGCTCTCGTAGAACTCTGTACTATCAGTTGTCTGGACACCAGAACTTTAAGTAAAAACCAGTCAGCCCAAAGCTCAGATGTCACTTTTGTAAGAGTTCTTTTAATTCCAGTGGAGTCAACACCACTGAGCATGATGTTTGGAGGGAACTGGCTAGTAGGCTGAGGAAGAGTAAAACCCATGCAGGAGGTTGTACCTCAGAGGGGTGGGGCAGCACTAGGGGATGGCCTGTTGGATTCTTGCAGAAGTGATAGATAGGATGAAGGAAAAAAAGTCTTTCCCAATACAAGGAGATGCTGAAGGAAGACACCATTGGACAAAGATTGGAGGATAAAAGCAATTTATGTTCTGGGGTTTTTTACCCTGTAAAGGTTGATCATACAGTAGCAGGGGTAATTTTTGTGGGAATTGGACTTCAATGACAGAGGGACAAGACAAGGAATGTATTTTGCTTCAGGACTTTTGGTTCATTTGTGAAAAACTGGAAAATAAGGACAGTGCAGAAGAAATTTGTAGTAGTCTTTAGGGAAGATGATACAAACTGGCTCTACCTCTTTGGCTGCTATCCAGCTGAGTTTTTCCAGACAGACCCTCTCAATCAGCACCAGTCTTGTTCAGGCAGAACTGGAACATTCCATTTATTTATCCAGGATTTCACTTTGGCAGATACACAGCTCAGTGGGACAGTGCATGTCAGAAGCAGAGTGGTTTGGTCCAGGAAAAAATGATTGATTCCTCCAGGAGGACAAAACTGCCAACAAAATGCACATATAGAGGCATTGTTAGAGTGTTTTAAGAATGATATATTAGTATACAGTGATACTTTAATGGGAAATTGTGTCACCTCTCCTTTGTGTTTGCCTTTGGGCACTGATAAGCAAAGTGATGACATTAAGCATAACAAAAAGTTGGTGTTATTGGCAAATTCCTTAGTGGGAACAAGGTAAGAGCACTGTAGCGTAGCACCATTCAGCTGGTAATGTAAAACTGTAAAATTACCCAAACATGAGAAGGCAGCAACTTGTTACCTTAAAGCTTTTTGGAAGGAAGGAAATACAGACAGATTGATTTGAGAAGTTTTGTGGAAGGAAGACACCAAAAAATATGAATGAAAGTCAGAGGAAATAGCAAGCAGGTGTGCTCATGCTGAATGCTGGTTGCTTTCCAGTTATCCAGACTTCATCTGAGCTGTCCAGCATGGGGTGGAATTCCCACCCATCATATTCTGATTAAGTGGCATTACTGCATGTGGCTAAAGCTCTTTGAAGATGAGCAAACTAACATGGCTTTGTCAAAACAAGCTTGAAAATAATTGTACCATTCTTGTCAGTCATAATTTTTATTAGAGGGTTTTTGGAGGAGGAACTATGTATTTGTACGGGGTCTGTTCCTGGAGATAGTGGATCAACTCCACCAAATCATGCATTGCTTTGTGTCCAAATTTCTTCTGAAGATGTCTGGTATTGAACAAGCGTGATAAGTGGGCTAAAACTGTAAGAGAAAAGGGGCACATGGAGTGATGTAAGAGTGAGTGTACTGATGAGGAATATAGAGAAAGCTGCAGCAACAGAGGCACAGGAGAATGGGGGTGCCAAGGTCTATGTACAGTCATAACAACTGACAAAAATCACCAAAAAACACCACAAAAAACAAAACCACAGAGATGGGATGAAAGAGTGGAAACAAGCAGTCCTGAGGCCCTGAAATGATGTTATCTCAGACAAGACAAGACAAGTCAGCAAATTTAATTATTCGCTGCTGTTTGGCCAGATGGCCTGGAGTTGTATCAAAAATCCCTACCCACCACATTTGTCAATAGCTCTGGCTTCTGAACTTTTCATTTACCTTAAAATGCTTATGTTTTCAAAATAAAGTGATGTACTTAAACTTTCACAGCTCCAGAAAAAAAAAATGCGGAGGTGAACAGTGCAAGAAGGAGGCAGAGCTGTTACAAGAATGTAATTTAAAAACACACACTGAGGTGAGTTCTCTAATACAGCTTTGGACATCAGGATCCATCTCCAGGGCAAATGGCTCAGCCCTGAATTGAGAAGACAAAAGCTCTGGCCATGAGATGGGAACCGGACTTCCACAACCTGTTATTAGGTATCCCAAGGAGGTTGCTCTCTGAAAAATCTCTTTCGTTTTCTGACCCTGGATTGTTTCTGGCTCATCAGGAGATGAAACCTGTTCCAAAGTATTGGAACCCTACTAATGGATAAAAAGCCAAGGTACCAAGCATTGAAGTTCAGAGTACTCTAAGAACCCCATAGCTGTAATTTTAGCATTGCAACACCTGAATCTCAGGATTCCAACTCTTTTTTAATCATACTCTGAGATTTTCTTCAGAAAAGAAATTATTCCAGAGCACATATATTTTCGTGACTGTAACTACAGGGAACAGAGCAGATTCCCCTATGTCTATGGTCTAGGATTATTGCTGATGTTCTTATTCTTTGTTACTATCCTGTTTCACTTATTGGTAAACCAGTAGTTGTATCAAGCTTATACAATCAAACCTCATGCAAGCAGTCAGTGAGAAATGACTGGGAGAAAGGAAAGCTGTTTGAGAGTCTGTCACAACCAAGGTGACAGCAGGTACATGAAGAGGGATGTGTCTCGTACCATTTTACACTGGGTAGCGGCCAAGAAGAGTTAATGACTGTAGCAGGCTGTATTCTTGGAAACACCACTGGTTTCTGTGCATAGTCATCTACAGTGACTCTGAAAACATCCTATCGTACCTATAATATGGACATTTTAACAAAATGCAGGGTTCTTCATTTTCAGGAGACAAAAGAAAGGGAAGAGGCAACCTTAGCAAGTGAATAGGAGCACTACTGACATCTGTACAAGCAGACCCGAGAGAGCAGAAGTATCTAACAACCAGCATCAGGAGACACAAATTAACATGCTAAAAGGAGTACAGCAAATCTGAGCCCAATAGCTGTCACCGACCATAACAAACCGCTAGTCATGCACATTCCACTCAAGTGACAACCCCACCATTTTAGCACCTTAATGCAACACTGTGCTGAGTGACACCATATACCACAAGATCAAAAGCAGCAGTGTTTGACTCAGCATCACGAACTTGACGGCCGAAATTTGATGGCCAAGTACTGTAATGTGGCTTCCTGCTCTCTGTGACACAAGGTCACGAACTTAATATTAACCTGCCAGTGAATATTCTGTTTCTTCAGCTAAACTGCTCCTGTCAAACTAAGTTCAAGTGTAAATGTGATGACAGTTTGCTCTAACTTGTCTGCTTTTTATTTGTTAACTATCTTGCTAGAAAATAATTTCTATGGGTTACTATATGCTCACAGGACTGAAGTTTCATGAAAAGTTACTTGAAGAATGTACCAGGACGCAGAGAACACTTGAAATAATGGGTTGCCCTAAGATAAGCCACATCTTTCAGAATCTGAAATATGTGGTCCTGTCCTCCTGAGACACAGCACAACCTGCTGCTCCGGGTTTGGCTGCTCGGCACGCAGGCTCACCCAGGGGCTGTGTGTGCAGATGTAACATGCCACGATTCACCTCCACGCACCCGACAGCGGGAGCCCTGGATTCTTGCATTTAACATTATTACAGAAAGTGTGTTATAATTAACAATAAATACTTTTCGAGATCGGATTCTATTTTAACTTCAGAACAGCTTGTCGCTCTGATGATACACTACAGCTTTCAGGAAAAGTAAATTGCTGCTGGAATGGGTGTAATATGCTTCGGGTGTGACTTGCTTCGTTACGAGAAGCTGGAGAACCGTGGGGTTCGAGCACCACAAGCAGCGTGGTTCAAGCAGCTTCCCACGGCCGAACCTGGCTGGGGCGATGCAGCCATCCAGCACCTCGGACCATCCAGTCATCCAGTCCGGCGTCTCCTCGCTCCCCAGAGGGAGCAGCCCCAACCCCAGCCCTGCCCTGCCCTAACCCGGACCGGCCAACGCGGCGGGGCTGAGGGGCGAGCGCGCTGCTTTCCGCGGGGGGCTCTGCACAGTGCTCCGGGCGCCCACGCGCCGTGACAAGGAGCCGCCCGGAGCCGAGCGCCCGCTCCGCGGCTCTCTCCGGCCACGGCTGCCCCATCCCCGGGCAGCGGGGGCGGGCGGGGGCCGCGGCCGGGGAAGGGGCCGGGCGG